>RJWM01029903.1:0-23965 GCA_004363535.1 Dasyprocta punctata | reverse complement strand
GTCAGAACCACACTGTTTTTTCACAGTAGGTTTCTAGTATAACTTCAGGACAGGGATTGCGATGCCCCCTGTCTTGTCTTTGTTGTCCAGGACTGCCTTTGCTATTCTAAATCAAAATGAGACCTTTATTAATAACAATTAACAATTATATCAAGGTCAGTTAAGCTCTCCTCAGGAATTGCCTTGGAACCATGCAGGGCACCTCTTAGCTCTTCTGTCAGTGTCAGCCATTTGCATGAGTCATAGCCTTTGCTTGACCAAGTTGCTTTCTGTGAAAGCTTGGGAGACCTTTTCTCCTGGTGACTCTCAGGCATACTACACACTGGTGATCGTTTTCCTCTGTGGTTTCATAATCTTCTTCATCAGAAGATCAGGGACTCACTGAGTATCTGATGTTGCAGCAGAGGTTCTCTAATGTCCTGGGTCCTCATTGACCTTGTAGGGCTAGGACCAAAATATTGGCTATCCTCTTAGCCCATCTATCTCTCTAATTTTTGGTCTCTAAACCTCACTTGTTGAACACCCAGAAGAAAAGACTGATAATAGTACAGTGTAGTAGAGACCATGAGCTTATATTATTATCTTATGTAAATATTAAACACCTTAGAACATAAAATGAAACTTATTTTCTACTATCCATGAATGTTTAACATTTGAATACCTATTGAGTGTTAAGTTACATATTTTACACAGAAAATTAGAAATCAAAAGCATATACATTATAGCATGACAATCATGATGACATTGTGTAACACACCTGAATTTTCAATTTGACATAAAATGCCCCTGTTAGTCAATCATCCCTATCTAATACATAAGAAGTTTTTACCTAACTTGTTGATGTTGAGAGGGATGTACATCACCTTATGAAAACCTTCATACCAAAGCATCCTTCAGTCAAAAACCTTATTGTCTACAAAATTTAATCTTTTGACAATGACCAATGTGAACATATTACAATGATATATTTTTATAACTTTAGTTGGGGTGTCTCCCATAAGGCTATGGAGATCATTGGGGCCTCTGATCAATGAACAAGAATTGGTTAAATGTTACCAGGCAACTGCTTTCTTATTCCTCAATTGAAGTCCTATTCAATAATCTCTCCCCACTCTAAGGGATTTGTTTATCTTAATAATTTTTAATGATTTATGAAAAACCCAATCACAACATTTAACATTATTTTTGAACAATGAGAGACTCTCAAGTTATGATAAACAATAATATACATTATATTACACAACCAATTTTAGCATCATTTTGACTAGCTGGGAACCCAGGTGGAAGCAAGCTTTTTAAATCTATGACCCAAATTAAACTTTGATTATATGACCCAAAAATGCACAAGAAAGAAAAGAGAAACAATTGTTGAGCTCATGCTGTGGTAGGCCACCTGAAAGCCTGTAAAACATGAGACTATGTTCACCCGTGACTCAGCCCCTCTTAACTCCCTGCGATGTTCTTAGAGTGCTGATATTAACTGACTCTGCCAGGATGTGCTGTCCCTTGTTTCTGTTCAAAGATAACATATGGTAAAATATCAGTCTCCCCGCAAAATGATCTCACCTAACAAGTTGACACAAATTTCAATAAATGGGTAAAGATAAGACTTTCCCATGTATGACTATCACAGAGAGATAAACTGTTCTAACCAGGTTGTGCTTTTTGCTTTAAATTCTGCTCACTGTAAAAGCTCAACACTGCTCTGAACCTCCCTGCATGGAGGATGTCTGGCAGTCAGGGCTGCTCTGACCCTCCCTTCGTGGAGGAACTCGGACAGTCCTGGGGCTGCTCTGAGCCTCCCTGTGTGGAGGATGTCGTTTTTTTTTTTTCAGCACCGGGGATCAAACTCACAACCTCGCACCTGCCAGGGCAGGCACTTAAGCCACTGAGCCACACTCCCAGCCCTGGTTTTTTGAGGTAGGGTTGCACTATTATTATTATTAAAGGCTCCCAAATTTCCAATCTGGCCTTGGTCTCGTTGGTCTCATTGGTCCGATTCACTGTCAGACCATTACAATGCAAAAAAGGAGCAGCTGTTCACAGAATGGACAATGGACAAACATGGACAGACAATCTGTACAGATTCAACAGACATAGAAACAAGCACAGAGTTGTCGGTGTCTGCAAGAATTCTCTCAAGTCCCTTGGGTGCTATTTATATACTGTATTGTGCCCCCTTTGCTGAACTAGCTCGATTCTTAGGCCCTGTGTTGTTGGGGCTGGAACACCTGTCACCTCCAATACCCCCATGCCCTTAGGGCATCTCTCAGGTGCTCTGTGCCACTTGGGCATCCTGTACAGGCACTTGTGCTTTTGGCTCTGCATGTGTGAAGAATCACTAGCTCAGCAACTCCCAACAACAGCTTAACCACTGGACAAACATCTTACAAAATCAAAGTGCCCTCAAATATATTTTAGCTAAATTGAATCACCTATTCAGATGTTTGATTTTTGCTTTTGGTTACCACCTCTTAGGCATTCTGAGTCAATCCCTTCAGTTGGCTCCAGGTCTGGTCTAGCCCCATCCCTGTCTGTCCGAGGCACCACTGTCATAGGACTGAGCGTCAGCTTCTTGAGAGGTGGCATCAACTCCCTCTCTGGGTTTGGGTCCGTGATACAGCTGTACAAGACACTCTGGCACCCAGAGAGGCCCTTCAGCATTCTCCGGAAACACACAAGCTCACCCTCAACCCCAGATAAGCACTGCGCTGGTCCCTTCCATTGTCCAGTGTGAAGATCTTTCTGAAGGACCCTTCCTAGCTGCTTCTTTTACCTGATTGAATGGTCTTGCTGCTGCTATAGTTCCAGACTTAGTAGAACTTAAAACTTTAACAGTACAGAGTGCCCAATGAAGTCTATTATGAGGTATAAATTTAGTAGGCAAAATTCCCATTTTTTGTTTTTATAATTAAATTATGAGCAAATTTAACAATTTTTAGCCAGGTTAAATGGGACGGTTTGCAGCATAAGGCAAAGGCATTTTGATGGAAAGCAGCATGGGAAACAGAAGGCTGTTGAACAGTGTCTGAGGGAGGAACTGTTCATAGCAGTGAAAGACAGCAAAAGTAGCAAGAGCAAAGGAGGGGAAGCCTAAGCCTCCTTTTTCCCCTACCCTGTAAGCAGGCTGTCTGCTAGGCTGGGTGCAGCGTGCACACCATCTGTATGCCCTCCTCCTACACAGTAGAAGAATGTTTACAAAATGAGAACCCACAGAGTCACTCAACCAAGTTTCCAAACTTGAAGGTGACACAATGTATCAACCATTCCAATTCATCATTGTCAACCTGGCAACTAGACACATTGCTTTAAACCAGTTCTTAGCTATAAAGACATGCTTATTTTTTAACATCTTACAAGTTGAACATTTTAACACAGATTTAACAAAACTAGAGAACCAATATTAAGTCTATCAACATTATATTACATTAGAACCAAACATTTCACCGAGGGGCTGAAACAAGCAACATTGTTTCTCCATTTCTTTGTCTGGGCCAATGTCCAGGCTCAGTAGGGCTGTTTGGTTTCCTCTCCTGCTTGGGGGCCTGTGATTAGTAGTGAGAGAAGCAGAAAGAAGCAGTTTCTCCCTGTTAAATAACCCTTCAAGAGTCTGCAAAGGTCCAGATAGATTTGTACTGGTTTGCTTTTTTCCTAGCCTTGCACTAAGCTATTTTCCCATTTCCTCCCACGTATGTAAATTTATAATTCCTTCTTCTGGAAACAAACAAACTCAAAAATCTTAGCAAGCTGTGTAGTGTCAGTGTATTGAAAAATAAACCTGATAATCAAAAGCAAAAAAGAAGCCAGGCGTGGTGGCACACACCTGCAATCCCAGCACTCGGGAGGCTGGGGCAGGAAGCTCATTGTGAGTTCGAGACCAGTCTGGGCTACAAAGAGAGCTCAAGACCAACTGCCGGGACCCACGCAGTTCCTGAGGTTCTTGGGGTGAAGGGTGAGAGGATGAGAAAAGTACAGACTGAGACAAAGCTGGAGTCCGGGGAGCCCTTATCCTCCTGATGGGAGGAAAGCAACTGCTCAACCAGTGTTGCGGTTTGTTTATATACTGGGAAGGATGGCTTCAATTTCAGCCCCTCTGCCTAGCAACCCAGGCCTGGATTGTTTAGGAGCCGCCTGCTTTGCTGGGCTGTGGGAGCGTTTTTCACGTGGTTGACCCAGGTGCTCTTTGTTACTTTGGTAAGGCCATGTCTGGGTCATTTTCCAGCTTCAAGGGCTCCCAACAGCCAACCTGAACTGCCTAGTGAGATCCTGTCTGAAAAAGACAAAAGAAAGGAAGGAAGGAAGATCAAAAAAAAGAAAGAAAAAACCCTGAATAAACATAGTTACATTAATCGTGAATTTGAAGCAAGTAACCCTGAAGTAAACAGTTCTGAAAAACAGCAGAGTTTGACAATTTACACTACCAGATATCAAGACTCACTACGAAGCCATAGTGAGACAGTGATATGCTGGAGCCAGCCTATTACCAGCTCATGAAAGTCAAATGTTGAATTTTTATAGATTTTTACAGTTTAGTTGTTGTCTCATTGGTTATTTGAAATTGTCTTTTGTGAGAGTATTTTGTAAACAAAAATCATCAAACCACAAATCAGGACCACATTACCCCTCAACCACTAGGAGCCTGCTGGACCAAGCAGGGCCGGGCCATCTCAGGGGAGCTGTCTGAGCCTTAGCATCCATACTTTTTGGCAGGGTTGTTGTAGGCCCTCCTGGAAGTTTTTTTTCTGGAACAGAAAGGTCTTCCACATCAGTTTAGAATTTACATCAAGTGGCCCAAAGATACTGTCATCTACACTTTGGACAGATAGTTGAAGGTTTTGTTGAAGGGACAGATAGTGGCTGTGTTGCCCCCACAGATGCAGCAGCACAATTTTTGGCAAAATACCCCCCCCACCATGAAAAGAAGTAGCTTTGTTTTTTCCCTTTCCTTTAGGCTGTGAATTCATGACCTGAGTGATAACTGCTGCCGTGATAGCCCCTTGCACATATGAGGGGCCAATGTCTGCACAAATTTAAATCACTTCAGCCAGTGCGGCCCATTTTTTGTGGACTCTTAAAGCCTTTTCACATAGTTGATTTGCATTTTCAAAGGCTAACTGTTGAACATTTAACTTAAAGGACAACCCTCTTTTATGAAGGGTAGAAATGGCAACATGTGATGTAGCAAAATTTCCCTGAACTGAAAAAGCAAAAACTGCCACTTGTAGCTCAGTTAAGGTTATCAGGGTGGCTGTCGTTCTCTGTCATTTTTTTCCTGATTGGGACTTGATTTTAAAATATTGTTTCAAGCCAATTTATTTGTGGCTGTCTCAGAAAGCTTGTAATCATTAAGATACTTCCTAATCAAAATCCACAAAAGAGCCAGGCGTGGTGGCACACGCCTTTAATCCCAGCATTCGGGAGGCTGAGGTAGGTGGAGCATTGTGAGTTCCAGGCCAGTTTGGGCTACAACATGAGCACAAGGCCGGCCTGAGCTACATAGTGCGACCCTGCCTCAAAAAACCAGGGCTGGGAATTTGGCTCAGTGCTTAAGCGCCTGTCTGGCAGGCATGAGGCTGTGAGTTCGATGCCCAGTGCCTCAAAAAACAAACAAACAACAGCAAAAACACAAAAGAAAAGTAAATAGTGGAATCAAGCATACAATAAACAGTCCCAAACCGGCCTCTAACTCACAACACTCCTCCTACCTCAGCCTCTCGAGTGCTGGGATTAAAGGCATGCGCCACCATGCCTGGCTGATTTTACCAGCTGTTAAACATGAGGCAAACACGTTCTCAAGAACCACAAATGTGACTGTTTATTGTATGCTTGATTCCGCTATTTACTTTTCTTTGTGGTTTTTTTTTTTTTTTTCTTTTTGCCGCACTGGGGATTGAACTCACAGCCTCATGCCTGCCAGACAGGCACGAGGAAGAGAAGGGACTCCTCAACCACTCTAGCAGGTTTATTTATAAATGCAAGAGGAAGATGTCAATTCAGCCCTGCTGCCTAGCAACTTGTTTGCCTGTTTGGCCTGGGTCCCTTGCCTTCTTGGAGCTGAAATAGCTTGTTTATGTGGCTTACTTTGTGCTCTCTGTTTTCAGGGCTGGCCTTGCTTTGACCCCACATATGATCAATCTGCAGCTTCAATGGCTCCCTACATGTTACCAAGGGGACTTTTTGTCTAGGACTTTTCAAACCAAAAGTGACCAGGACTCAGACCACTGCATGTCATACTAAGGTCAACCTATACGATAAAAACAAACTTACCTAAACTAGACCTATGGGGAGTAGAGGAATGGAACAAGCATATGTCTGCAGTGTCTCTTGCTCTCTATCCTATCTGTATGGTTTATTTTAAAAAGTGAAAAGGAAGAACGTTTTCCAGATAGGTAGGAGCAGAAGTTACCATAGTGGCCACCCATCACCTCATTGTTACCTTCCGTGTTCCATTCCTGGACCTAGTTGTTTACCTGATTCTTTTTTCTCTTTTGTTTTCATTTCTTTTTTTCTTTTTTCTTTTTTCTTTTTTCTTTTTCTTTTTTTTTTTTTTTTTTTTTTTTTTTTTTTTTTTTTTTTTTTTTTTTTTTTTTTTTTTTTTTTTTTTTTTTTTTTTTTTTTTTTTGCTGTGTAGTTCAGGTTGACCTTGAACTTACTATACAGCTGAAGCTGGCCTTGAACTCACAGTGATCCTCCTGCTTCAGCCTTCTCAGTGCTGGGATTATGGGCATGTGTTAATGCTTGGTGTTCACCTGGTTCTTGTTAATGCTTGACCTCAATTTCCTGCTTATCTGACCAAGATCTGGTCATCCTGACTATATTTTGAGACCAGTTCCTCTGTAGCTGCCTTCTATGTTCGGCCTCCCTCGCTTGTCTATGATACTGCTAGATGGGAAATTGAGAGAGGCCAGGGAGGTGGCCCACTTCTGAATATCCTGGGAAAGTAGAACTAAGCATGAAGGTAGGGAAGGCAGGCTCACTGCTGGGGAGGAAGCCAAGAATCTCAGAATACCAGGTGGCAGGAAATCATTCTTAGCTGATGGTGAAGTCTCCCAATTTCTTTTTTTGTATTTGAGATGAAAAAGATTGAGAACAGGGTACTAAAAATCCTTACGGCCCCCAGGGGATGGTCAGAGGTCAGGGGTGTATACCGAACCATGCGTATTGTAAGACTCCAGGCTTGAAGGATGAGTAAGGTCAGCCTGACCGCTGCCATATTGGAAAAAATGTGCAGAGCATGAAATCCACAGAAAATGCATTAAGATAGAAGCACCACCCTGGGACACACCAATAACTTATGGACCGGAGAATTAAGGGTGCTCCAAATGCCTTTACACAACTTTTGAATTCTCTTGTTTATGATGAACTTGTATTTTCTTTCACATTCACAATGATAACTGCTATTTCCATATTTAAAACAAAACCCTTTATACACTTCAACAATGTGCCCTGAGCATATTCACTTGAACTCAAAGGCACTGTGGTCTGACCACACCCCTCATCCCTCTCCCTATTCCTGTTCTGGAACTTAAAGGTCCACTGCTTAAAAACTACTTGTCCACCAGGCACATGCTTGTAATCCCAGCACTCAGGAGGCTGAGGCAGGAGGATCACCATGCATTTGAGGCCAGCCTGGGCTACATAGTGAGACCCTGTCTCAAACAACAAAAGGAAAACAAAAAACTGCTTGTCCCCAGCCTTTTCTTTTTCTGCACAAGCTGCTCCCACAGGTTGCTTCCTACCTAGACGCTCACCTCTCGCCCTCCTCGCCCAACCACATCTTTGTCCCTCACCGTGCAGCACAGACATCCTGCTGTGCCCTCCTCCACCATCCTGTTGGCTCCTGACTGCACATTCTGTGTTTCTGAATATTCTCCTTGTGCTCCATGGTCCTCAGCCCACCCGGTTCACAGACTGAGCCCCTCGGAGCCTCCATCTCCACCCCAGCGGGGGTGCCTGGTGTCCCTGGGGAGCACACAGGACAGAAGGTAAGATGGTGGCTGTCACACTGCATTGCCCAGTGAGAGCTTGTAATACTGTCAAGAGTTGGGCAGAATTGGACCTTTTCTTAGTGGTATCTGACTTTGTGGTATGGGAAACCCCTCCTGAAGTAATAATAAAAATATAACTAAGCTGGGCGTGGTGGTGCACGCCTTTAATCCCAGCACTCGGGAGGCTGAGGTAGGCGGAGCGTTGTGAGTTCGAGGCCGGCCTGGACTACAACGCGAGCGCAAGGCCGGCCTGAGCTACATAGTGCGACCCTGCTTCAAAAAACCAGGGCCGGGAGTTTGGCTCAGCAGCTTAAGTGCCTGTCTGGCAGGCACGAGGCTGTGAGTTCAATCCCTGGTGCCGCAAAAAAAACAGTAGTTTGAGTTCAATCCCCAGCACCACACACACACAATATACATATATATTGTGTATATATATGGCTGAAGATCATTGAAATCCCAGGGCCCCCACGTAAACGAGCTCCAATCTTCCCTTCAGAATTCTCCACAACCCACAACACATGGCCTTCATGTGGGACAGACAGGAGGGGCGGCCGTGAGGGTAATTTGGTATACTTGACAAATAGAACAATTGATTCTCTAGAGCTGGAGAGATCAGAATAAGTGGATCAGTGCATGGACAACAATGGTAATTTTTATTTTTTATTTTTTTGTGGATTTGTTTTCATTGACTGGGATTTAGGGCGTTGGATGGGAAATATCACCGTGGGGCACACCCCACTCCCACCCTCCCAGGCAATGTCCATTCTAATCTTCCTGGGATGCTTTTTGAAGCTTTTTCTTCTTTTTCTTGGCACTGCCCTTGTTGGTGGCAGCATCCTCAGGCCCACTGCTGACTGGCTCTTCCTTAGAAGACAATTTTCTCTTTCTTGGGGACACTCCTGGCTGTCTCTTCTGGTTCACTAGTTGTTTCCTCCTTGGGTTAAGACTTCTTCTTTTTAGGCGGACTTGTGCTGCCACCAGCTGTCTCTTCCATATCACTATTAATCAGCTCTTCCTTGGAAAAAGATTTCTTTTTCTTGGGTTTGGAGATAGAGACAGATGGATCATCCATTCTACTCTCCTGAGGGACCTCTTTGGCTTTTTTTCCTTTTTGGGATTTCCCTGTGTCTCCTCGTGCTCCTCTGGTGCACTACTGCTGTTTTCTGAAGATGCCGGAGCAGCCAGTGCAGCCAGCCGCTTCTTTTCCTTCTTCAAGCGCCTCTTCTGTTTCTCCAGCTTCCTGGTGGTTTCTGCACCGGCTTCCTCTGCCTGAACCATTGCCTCCTTCATGACATCTAGATTCTTCCGTGGAATCTCTCCAGTCTCATAGAAGGACAGGTGCTCCTCAACTTGTTCTCGAAGCTTCTCCCCAAATACACTGGTGGGCGCCTCAGAGAAGCAATCTATTCTGGAGGCAATACCGCACTTGTTTGCCAGGTCTCAGGAGATGCAGCTTTTGTTCCTGGCAGCTGCTTGGAAAATGAGTGTGTATTTTGGCATGTTATCCCTCGTCCCCAGGGCTCTGGAAACTTCGTCCCTTTGCTGGGCCCTGGGAATCACTCAGACACCAGGACTGGCCATCAAGCAACGGTAATTTTTATTTTTATTTATTTAGTTTTTTTCGGCACTGGGGATTGAACTCACAACCTCACGCCTGTCAGACATGCGCTTAAGTCACTGAGCCAAACTCCCAGCCGTGAGCCACGGCTCCCAGCCGGTAATTTTTAAATAGTCATGTGACTGGGGATTTAGCTCAGTGATGTAAGTGCCTGCTTGGCCGGCGAGAGGTTGTGAGTCTGATCCCCCTGGTACCTTAAATGGTCATGTGAGGTATAATTGACATAATAAGCTATAGGTTGTTTATAAAAATTGACAAGTTTCTGGACATACATGTAGGTCTGTGAAACAATTTTAATCAAAACAAGAATGTCCTGGATGTGGTGGCACACACCTGCAATCTCAGCACTTGGGAGACTGAGCAGGAGAATCACTTAGACTCCGAGGCCAGCCTGGGTTATATAGCAAGATCCTATCCCAAAAAGAAAAACAAAGAGCACAAAAAAGAAACTATACAAAATGAAAGAGACACAGTGAATTCAAGACCAGCCTGGACTACACAGCAAGACCCTGTCTCAGAAAAATAAAACTAAAAGAAGAACAGAAGCATAGAGCTGAAGAGGGCCATCCTCCAGTCCTTCTGGACAAACACCGGTGTGGCGATTCAGGGAGAGGGTGGCTTGAAAAGATAGTAAACCAGCAGCAGGAAACAAAACAAACAACCAGAGAAGAAGGAGGCGGAGGGCGGCATCTCCTCCCCAAGCCCCAACTCCCTCACAGCTCCAGATGCACGGTGACCACGCAGAGGCCTTCCCAGGGGAATGTACCCATGGGAAGGCGCAGTGGATGCAGCGCACTGCAGGAGCTGGGGAGCTGTCTGAGTTCAGTTCATCGTCCTGGTGAATCTGCTAGGGAGTGAACTGCCAGACACCACCTTGGAGAGGAGCCAGCTGAGCTCGAACTCAGGGCCCCTGCTGGCCGGCTCCATCTAGGGGCTCCAGTGTCAGGGTGATGTGGAACAAGTTCAATGGGCAGGAGCTCAAGGAGCGGAGTTCAAGCCGGCAGGAGGCACGGAGTGTTGCAGGCTGAACTAATCAGGTTCCAGCCTCACAGCCAGAAACCAGCCTGAACCCCAGTGGAACCAAAGGTGCCGGCTCACTGGGGCTGTCCACTCCCCCGCAGTAAAGCTACGGCTGGCTTGCTGGGGTTAATCAGCTCGGATCTGGGCTCTGTCTGCCTACTCGGTCTACCAGTGATGGCACAGAGATGCCTTGAAGTGGACCCTCTCTCTCTCTCTCTCTCTTTCCTTTTGGAGACAGGGAGTTCAATCTGGGCTTGAACTCACTTTGTAGCCCAGGCTGGCCTAAACACAATGGTCCTCCTGACTCAGCCTCCTGAGAGGTGGGATTACAGGTGTGCACCACCACGCTCAGCTTGTTTTTGTTTTTTCTTGATTGTTCTTGATTTTATATGAGTATGAATATAATTTCCAGGTTTTTTTGTTGTAGATCTGTTCTGTTCTGTTCTATTTTTGCTTCTTTTTTTTTCTTTTCTTTCTTTCTTTTTTTTTTTTTTTTTTACAGAGTATTGCTATGTAGTTCAGGCTTTGAATTTACTAGGAGCCTGGGCTGGCCTCCAACTCATGACTATCCTCCTGCCTCAGCCTCCCAAGTGCTGGGATTACAGGCATGTGTCACATGCCTGGCTCTTATTTCTATTTCTTCATTCTCTTTCCCTCCTGTCTTCTTCACCAGTTTCCCAGTTTGCATAATCTTTCTTTGTCCTCCACCCTTGCATCTAATCTCTTCTATTTCTCTATTTTTCCCCTAAACCCTTTTAAATTTTCTCGCCGAAGCTGGGCGTGGTGGCGCGTGTGTGAAGCAAGAGGTGCACTGCAAGTTGGAAGCCAGCTTGGGCTACACAGTGAGTCCAAGGCCAGCCTGAACTGCATAGCAAGACTCTGTCTCAAAACAAAACAGTAAATAAATAAATATCCTCTGCTGAGGGTAAAATTGCCATCTTGAGGGCTTATTTACTGTATACAATTTTCTGGTTCATTTTAGATTTTGTTATATAACCACAAATCTGGTTCATATAGTTAAAAGTGGCAAATTAATAGCTACCACAGTTTGTCATTCTCTAGGTTGTGTTTGATACTGTTGTTATTGCTGATTGTAGCACTTTAGCCAAGGTGACATAGTTGTTCTAATCTGTTGTTCTTCCTGAGATTGGCTAAGGGTCATAAACAATACCATAGGCCAGTGCCAAACAACCAAGGGCTGGGCCAAGGAGGCAGCAACCTCTCATCCCCAGTGAACTAAAGAGGTAGGATTTTGCAACAGACTCAAAACCCACAAGCCAGCTATACCAGGAAGACCTCAAGGGTTCTAACTGCTAGCAATAAAGCTACTTGCCATAAGCAATTTATAACCATCAACCCAGGCATTAAACCCAAATGCAGCAAAAAGAAAACGCTGAACAGAGCACACACTTGGCCCCAGTGACCCATGGACTGGTACACGTGCCCTGTGTGCGCTCCGTGTCCCCAGCGAGCGGGGTCACGTCTGCCTCACGCTGCTGGCTCTGCGTGAGCGCCGGGAAGTTGTCCTTAATACCCGTTGTTGGCTGCGTTCTTTGCTGCACAGGTTCCCTGCCTGGTGCACCCACTGAGCTCCCCGCGGCACTGCTGGCCCCGGGGTCCCCTCCCTGTGCGGGGCTCCCGGGGGCGGGGGCACAGTGCTCTTCCCAGTGACCTCCGTACCCCCTCAGCACTTCCTGCAGGTGGGAAGGACTCCACTCCTGCCCGTCCTTTTAGGGGCCCCAGCCGCCCCCTCGTGGCCGGTGTACCCGGAACTGCTCTTCCGTGCATCTTGTGTGGCTTCCAGTGGTTTCCAGGGTAGGGTCACCCTGGTCTCTCTTGCTGCCTTTTAGCAGGAAGTAGAACTCTGTCAGTTGTTTTGGTTTTTTTGTTTTTTGTTTTTTTGCGGCACCAGGGATTGAATTCACAACCTCGCGCCTGCCAGGGCAGGCGCTTAAGGCACTGAGCCAAACTCCCGGCCCTGGTTTTTTGAGGCAGGGTCGCACTATGTAGCTCAGGCCGGCCTTGCGCTCGAGTTGTAGCCCAAACCGGCTTCGAACTCACAACGCTCGGCCTACCTCAGCCTCCCGAGTGCTGGGATTAAAGGTATGCGCCACCACGCCCGGCTCTTCTGTCAGTTTTGAGAGTACAATGTGGGACATTTCCTACAGATACTGCAGTTAGGGCACTAAGGGTAGTGCAGTGCTGCTGTGGAAAAGGCCGACCCCCGGGGTGGCACAGCCCTGGCCAGATCCACGCGTGGCTGGGGGTGTGGCTGTGATAGAGGCACCAAGGAGCCCCAGAGGGGCGGGCTTTGCAGGTCAGCTTGACGAAGGATGGTTGTGCGGATGTCAGATGCTGGCTTTCACTGGAGAGTGGGGCGGCTGGTTTCTGAGCTGGAACCTTCAGACAACAAAAGGTCAATTTAAAAACGGGTGCTGTTGAGAAAGCCAAGATTTGTGTCCCGAAGTGTGCCCAGTGCCACACTGGTGAAGGGCTCGATCTCCAGAGCCTGTCTGAGCAGAGGACAGGCCTGGGTGTTGGGTCTGCTTGCACAGATGCCAACAAGAGCAAAGGCATGGACCGTGGAGAGGACACGTGGGTGATGAGACTGGAGATTCCCAAGAAGCACATCCGTGGGACAAAATAACCTTCACAGTCACTAAGAGGAAGGGAGAAAGGGCGGGCTAACTGCTGACTGCCAAAAAGCTATTGAGGAGTGACAGTCCCTGCCTCATTTATTACGAAACAGAGCTGTCTTACAGCTTTCTGGTGTGCACCATAACCTAACAGAGCTCACACCCAGAATTCAGAACACGACAAGCTGCCGGGCGTGGTGGCGCACGCTTTTAATCCCAGCACTCGGGAGGCTGAGGTAGGAGGAGCGTTGTGAGTTTGAGGCTGGCCTGGGCTACAACACGAGCACAAGGCCGGCCTGAGCTACACAGTGTGACCCTGCCTCAAAAAACCAGGGCCCAGAGTTTGGCTCAGTGACTAAGCGCCTGTCTGACAGATTCGAGGTTGTGAGTTCAATTCCTGGTGCTGCAAAAAAAAAAAAAAGAACATGACAGGCTGACAATGTTTCTGTTGGACGAGGCCAGGTCTAAGTAGAATTGGCTTTACCTGAATGGATTTTTTTCCCAAGTTTTAATAATAATTCCAGCTCAGTAAATATTCTGTTTTCCCTTTCTAAAAATATGGTTGGACTTGATTAGTAATGTCCAACTTTTCACAAAGATGGGGAAAGACATCTCAGAACCTACCAAGTTCGGCTTTCTATTCAGGGTGGTACAATGGGTTACACGAATGTTTAGACACCTGGTAAACCCTGCGTGTCTCAAGACGCCCCCATTTCAATTTATGCTGCTTCGCCTCTTACAGGCCGTGGCTGAAGATAAGTAAGCAACATCTATGTTTTGGTCTTGACTATGCCAATGTAATTAGAATTCCTGGTATCTGAAGTGCTGCCCTGCTGGACATGGTATGGCACTGGATAGATCGAGGCAGGAGGACTGCTCAGAGTTCAACCTTGGCTATATAGTGAGTTCAAGGTCAGCCTGCACCACATAGGGAGACAACAACACAAATTATTATTATTATTTTTTGTTTGGTCTTTTTGAGACAGGGCTCACTATACAGTTCAGGCTGGCCTTCAGCTCACTTTGTAGCCGAGGCTGATCTTGAACTTGCAGCAATCCTCCTGTCTCAGGCTCCCGAGTGCTGGGATTACAGGTGTGCGCCACCACAAAAATTATTTTTAATTAAGTTTATTGGTGCATTTTAGGTATACACGATGATCACATTCATCATAGGGAATTTGTAGCTGTTTATGGTATAACTTGTTTTTTTTCCCCATTCCTTATCCTCCCTTCAACCCCTATCCCCTGCTTATTTACAAAAGTTTAGTTTCCATTTTTTCCTTCTTTTCTCATTAAAAAATGTTTTAAGTGTGGCCTTTTACTTATTGAAAGGCATTTTAGTACAGTGCATGTATAATGCTAAATAAATTATATTTAACACATTTTGGGGGAGGTACTGGGAATCAAACTCATGACCTTACACCTTCAAGGCAGGCAACATGCCTCTGAGCTATATCCCCAGCAGTTACATTTTATAGTCAATCTGTAAGTTGAGATACTTTTTAAAAATTTTTTATTATTTTTGCAGCACTGGGGATCAAACTGACAACCTCACACCTGCCAGATAGGTGTTTAAGCTGCTGAGCCAAACTCCCAGCCCTAGTTTTTTGAGGCAGAGTCGAACTATGTAGCTCAGGCCAGCTTTGTGCTCACATTGTGTAGCCCAGACTGGCCTTGAACTCACAATGCTCCTCCTACCTCAGCCTCCCGAATGCTGGGATTAAAGGCGTGTGCCAATACACCCAGCAAATTCAGATACTTTTTAAAAAAAAATTTTTTTTTTGAGACAGGGTCTTGCTATTTAGTGCAGGTTGGCCTTGAACTGTCTGTGCAGCCCAGGCTTTTGAACTGAGGGCAGTCCTCCTGTCCTGGCCTCGTGAGAGTCCTGCAATAACAGGCATGTGCCACCATATCCAGCCAGATGCTTTCAAAAATCAGCATGAAGCAAGAGCAAGTTAGACTTTACTTTTGAATTCTGTATTGTCAGGCTTAGTTATAATTCAAGATAGTATTTAAACAGTTATTTTATTTTATTTTATTTTATTTATTTATTTATTTTTTTGTGGCACCGGGGATTGAACTCACAACCTCGCACCTGGCAGACAGGTGCTTAAGTCATTGAGCCAAACTCCCGGCCCTAGTTTTTTGAGGCAGGGTCGCACTGTGTAGCTCAAGCCGGCCTCGCACTCACAATGCACCTCTTACCTCAGCCTCCCAAGTGCTGGGATTAAAGGCGTGCGCCACCACGCCCGGCTTAGTTATTTTATTTTTGAAGTTGAAATTGTAATTGTTTGAGCACAACCATATCATAACAAAAGATCATTAGTACCCTGTCAGTAATTATAATATTGTGAGGAACTAAACTTCTAAGACCACATCAGAGTTAGAACATCGCTAATGTATTTTATTGGTAAGTGTGTGACTATAATTTGCACTTTATATTTTTGGTGGTTACATACTGAATACTTTCGATGCTATTGATAATATAGCTCCAGTTTTTTCCACCAGATATTTGCCCAGTAGGCAGCCCCCCTAAAGAATGCTAAGAGTTCTCTCTGAGTATCTGGATCCTTGCTACCCAGGCTGGTAATTGGCCTGTGTCATCAACAAATAAACAAATCTGGAATGCCTTCCCTGGGATTAGTGCTGCGTCTACTGGTCACCAGTCCCTGGTCCTCCTTGTCACGTGCTCTGGAGAAATGCTGGCTGCTCCTGGGGAGGCTCAGCACCTGTCCTCTCCACTCCTTTCATGTGGTGCCTAAAGAGATGAGTAACTGAAACCCAAACTTACGTGCTTGGCTTCAGAAGGAACATGACTAAACGAATCACCCACTGAACCTCCGTTTGCATAAACAGTTATTTTAAAACACAAGACTGAGCCAGTGTGGTGGCATACTCTTGTAATCCCAGCACTTGGGAGGCTGAAGCAGGAGGATCCGTGCAAGTTCCATCAGCCTGGGCTACGTAAGTGAGTTCAAGGACAGCCTGCACTACATACTGAGATACTGTCTCAATCCGCTCCCCCACAAAGCAGCACCACAAGACTTAAACCACTATTTTGTGTGTGATGATAGTTCTGCTTTCTGTCAGCTCATTAGAAGGATATATTTTTGTATTTTTTAGGGATGTACATTATTTTCTTGTTTTGTTTTCTGAAACAGGACTTGCTATGTGCTTCAGGCTGGCCTTGAACTCTCACTGGGGAGCCCAGGTTAGCCTCCAACTCGAGGTGATCCTCCTGCCCCAGACTCCCAAGTGCTGGGATGACAGGCGTGCTACCATGCCCAGCTGGGTGGTTTTTTGTTTTTTGTTTTTTTGTTTTTTTGGTACCAGGAATCCAACTCAGAAGCGTGCACTTGCCAGGCCACTGAGCTACATCCCCGGCCCCACAGCTGGTTTCATTAAAAATTAAAATGCAAACGGGATGGTGCGCACATTTATAGCCCCAGCTCTGTGGGACGCTGAGACAGTCAAGCCCAGCCTGGTCAATTCAGTGACTTGGGTGATCCCGTCTCAATATGTGAGTAAACAGAGCTCCATGTGGGGAGGTCCAGCAGGGAGCCCCGCACCCCTGTATCTCACGTCCCTGCCCTGTGAAGCGCAGCACAGGGCACACAAAGCCCCTGCTCACATGCAGAGGACTGAACGTCTGTGGCTTGTCCCGGCTGCCTAAGGCACTGGAAACAGCGATGGCTAGCCTGCCGCTGGCTCCTGCTGGTGTTCACTTTAGATGAAGAAACGAGGGATTGAGCGCTAGAGTCGGGGGGTGTGGGAGTGGGTGGACGTGGTGTGTGGTGCTGGAGGTCGACTCAGAGCCTGCACGTGCAGGGTGAGCACTCGGCCACCCAGCTGCAGCCTGTGGCCCCCAGAGGCAGAGCCAGGGTGATGGCGAGCGTTTTGGCCACTTCTGCTCCACGTGGGCAAAGTGCAAGCATGACAGCCCCTGACACCCACGGGAGCGAGGCCTGCAGAGCCTCCGAGGGTCACCTCCAGGGCGGAAGGAAGCCAGGAGGTGCCACAGGAACGGGAGAGGCTACCTCCAGACAGGACCCACAGAGAGGAATGGATTCAGAGGGCTGGGGGGGGGCAGGGACAGAGAAGATGGGCGCTGGAGGTTTGGGGGTGAGGCTCAGAGGTGGCCCAGGTTGGGGAGGTCAGTGGGCCAGCACCAGAGGGCCACCTTGGGTGGGAGTGGCTTGTGGGAAGAACTGTGAGGTGCCCCCCAAACCCCAGGCAGATTCTGGTTCCAAGAAGCCCCTCTGGACCGGCTAACAGCCCAGAGCCCGAGTTCGCTGCTGAAGAACCCTGGGTATGCTTGGGAGATAAATGCTGGTGCTGAGGTGCCTCTCACTGGGAGCCCCCCACTCTCCCGCTGGGAAAACGGGTCGCTGCTAACATGCTGCACAGGTGGCCTGTGCCCCCTCCGACAGCTCGGAACCCAGAGCCCTCCCGCCCACCCACCCTGGCTGTCGGACATGTCACCGTCGCGCCCCCACTCCTGATGAGTCATTGTCACGGCTGGTTCTGCCTGTCCCCTGCACGCTGCAGTCTCAGGTCATCATCTCCAGGATGTCTCAAGGACACCCTGGGTGGGCAGAGGCCCAAGTGGGCTCAAGGGCAATGGGGACAGCGGTTCCTTGCAGACACCTTCAGGAGCCCAGGCTCAAGCTCTGCCCACCGGCTCTATTGCAGCACCTCCAGCCCGGGCCCCAGGCCCGGAGAAGCCCCCTCCCAAGCCATCTAATTGCTGCCTGTCACAAGCCACGTGGGTCACTATCAGAGAGAGCTATTTCTAACCACATCAGGAGCTGCCTTCCACCCCTGCCAGCCCAGGAAGAGATGTTTCCCAAGGTCAGGATGGAGGACATGCTGGGGACACCTGCCTGTCCTCCAGGATGGCAAGGACAGTGTCCTAGTGCTTCTACCTGGCCCCTGCCAGGGGTCTTCCCTCCCCCACAGCCTTCTCACCCAAGTCCCAAATAAACACACGGAGGCTGCATCTCTGGTCTGGGAATGATGGACATTTAGACACGGGTGCCAGGTCCGCACCTAACCAGTGCCGCATGGGGAGCGGACAGAGCGAAGACAGAGGTAGGGTGTGGGTGCTTCAGGGGCACGAGCCAAGGATCAGGGCTTCCAGGTGTGGGGGATTAGCCACAGGGACCAGGACGTGCCAGAGTGAAGTCCAGGTGGCAGCCATGGGTTCCCAGGAGCAGGGCTGGGCCACACTGCTTCCAGTGTCCTGCAAGGCCCGGCACTCGGGCCTGCCAGGAGGCAGCAAGGCCAGCCTCTGTCCATGGTGGCTGGCAGCAGCTCTGCTGGGGTCAGATCCTGGGCTCCCAACCCGAGCACTGGGGGTGGGGGTGTGGACAGTGCGGCTGGTCACGCTGTGGCTACTGAGGTTTCCTGGGTTGGTTGAGGACTGTGAAACAGACCACAAATGGTCCAACTGAGCAAGAGTGGCCGCTCTCCTGCCCTTGGGATCCAATACTGTCCTCCTAACCATTTGCCCCACTTCTCACGAAGATCCCAATCGAGGCAGGAAACCCAGAAGGAAAGGGGGAGCCAGCCTCCCCACGCTGGGGGGCACTCACCGCTGGATGCAGCAGCTGGACCCTGGGCCCGGCCTGCTGAGCTAAGTCAGGGCTCTCAGCTGGTCCACACCCACGGAAGACACACGGAGCTGGCGAACCCTTGCCCCAGGCTCCTACAAAGGTGGAAGAAAGAGTGCCCCGGGGTGACTCGGTCCGAGCATGCACAGGCACGATCTTGGCACAGAGCCCCTAGGATGGCAGAGGGGTGGTGGGTGGCTCCTGCATCGGCCGGAGATACTAAGGCACAAAGCTAACCTAAGCCCGCTGGGGGAGGGTGGGGAGGACAGGCTCCAAGGGGTTAAGCCCCCAACCTGCAAAGCACGAAGTGACCAAGCGATGACCACCGCCGGTCTTCCGACAACTTGGCACAGGCACAGTTCAAGGAGATGATCCAGGTGCCAGTTGCTCTCACTGGAAGGGGAGATGGGTTCTGGCCACCCCTTCAAAGGCATCTGGCGAGCGGAGAGTGCCTGGACGTGGCTGGCACGCCAGCCCTGCCCCACGGGCCAGTGTGGAGCGCGAGTCTGGGAGGCAGATGTCCGGCCAGGAAGGTCTCGCGACGATGCCGAAGTCCCCGCCTGGGCCAGCCGACCCCCCCACCACGTCATCTCCATCAGGTCCTCCGGGCATCTCCAGGAAGGGGCGGGATGAGGAAAGCCGAGGCGCACGCTTCAGGGCCCGGGGTCTCTGCGCCGGGCGTGCGCTTCAGGCCTGCCTGCGCAGGCCGGGGCGCCGCGGCGCGGGGTGCATGAGGTTCTCGGTGATGTAGGCCACCAGCAGGCAGATGACCACCAGCATGACGCAGATGGAGCCGCCCACCGCCGTCATGGCCACCACGATCTCGCGCATGGCGGCCGGCTCGGCGGTGAACTCCACGCACTCGGCGGGCTCCGGGGCGGCGGCGGGCTCGGCGCGCGGCGGCAGCGGCTGCAGGCACAGGCGATAGCGCACGCCGTCGTGCACGAAGGGCAGCAGGTAGTCGCGGCAGGCGGCGCCGAGCAGCACGCGCTCGCACGGGAAGCGCGTGTGGACGCCGCGCCACGAGCAGTTGAGCGCAAAGGCGCGCGCGCGGCGCGGCGGCCGGGCCGGGCGGCGCCACTGCAGGAGCACGCTGCGGTTGCGCAGGACGCTGGCGCGCAGCGAGCCGCCGGCCGAAGCGCGCGCCGCGCAGTCAGGCGCCCGACAGCGGAAGCCGCGCGCGGGGCTGCGGAAGCACAGGCGCCCGCCGCCCACCTCGGGGTCCTCGGACAGCACCTTGTAGGGGCACCAGGGCGCGTCGGCCGCGGGCTCCCAGCCGGGCGGCGTCGGGGCAGCCTTGGCGGCGGTGGGTGGCGCACAAGCGGCCAGAAGCAGCAGGAGCGGCGGGGCGCGCATCCTGCGGCGGGCACGGGGCGGGCGCACGGGGCGCAGCGGTGGTCACGCTGCCCGCGCTCGCCCCGCGCCGCGCCCTCCGCCGCCGCCACGGCCGCCGCCACGGCCGCCGCCACCGCCCCGCGCGCGCTCGGACCCGCGGTGAGGCGGAGCCGCCCGCGCCCCGCCCCCTTAACTCTCGCGGGCCCGGTTTGCGCAGTCAGCGGGGCCGACGGGGTCCAGCCCCGGACTGCAGCCCAGCCCCGCTGCCCGGACCGAGTAGTGGGAGCCGCTGGGCTGAGTCCTGCGTGGGGACGACCGCTCGCCCGCACGAGGGAGGGCAGCCTCAGTGGGGACCCGCTTCTCCAGCGCAGATGGCCCCGGGCTGGGCCGGGCCATACGGAAAGCCCGCCCTGTGCGCCGCAGGCGGAGGAGGCCTGGTCCAGGTGCTTCTCAGTCCCCACCCTGCGGTGGTGTTCACCGCGTGCTCGGGACGCCCCTCCAGGGCCTGGGGACGCCTGTTTAGGCCTGTGCTCTAAATAGAGGTGAAGCCCAGGGCGGAGTGGGGGGTTCCTGCAGAGGGGCCACATTGTGCTGAGCGGGAAGCCGGGCGAGGCAAGGCCTCTGCCCGCTGCCCCCTTCCAGGGGACCCTCTTACCTGGAGAGATGAGGTGGGCTGCAGGACTCATGGAATTCTCGGTCTCTGACTGAGGAACAGCCGCACCTCTTCTACCCAGGACCTCAGGAACTCTGGTCAACCTGGAAAGCCCAGGTAAGCCCCAGAACTCGGGGGCTTGGCCAGAGCCAGAGGCCCAGTCCCCAGGTTTAGCGGACCCTGACCTACTACCAGGTCTATCCAGTTAGTAGGGACCCTTGGGCAGGGATTGTAGAGAGCTCTCCACTTAGTGGGGATTGGGGATACAGGGTTTTGAGGGACACTGCCCTTGCCTCCGGCTTTCCCCAACCTGTCTCTTGGGCTCTGAATCTTGCCCCAGCTTTGTGAAGGACCCAGGAGCTCCCCCAGGGAAACAAAGTGACTGAAAACCCACCTTCCCTCCCAGAAATACGAGTGGCCCGGGCTAGCCTGCTTGTGTGGCTTCTCAGGGGAGCTTGGGCACCTGCAGGGCCTCTGCCCCAGGCACCAGTGGTGGCTAGAGCAGGCCAAGGTAGCAGTGTGGTGGGCAGCTCCATGTGGCATGTCTGGCTCCAGTTCAGCTGCCAGCCCACTTCAGGGGAGAAGAGTCTGATGGACCCAGGGGGCGTTGCTGACAGAGGGGGCTGAGCAGGCAGCCAGCTGGAAGCCTGATCAGACCAGCTGGAGGCTCCCCGGGTGTGCTCGCTGTGCCCTGAGCCTGCGCAGAGGCGGGAGACTCTCCAGAGGGTTGGGGCTCCCCAGTTGTGATCTTTCCCAGTTGCCCTGAGTGCGAGGTGTGGCCGTACCCATAGGGCTGAGGGCTGCGCTGGTCCTGTCCCCTCAGCCTCTGTCTTGTGTCTCCGTGCCCCGGGCTTCAGTCTGGGAGCCAGTAAGCCCCTTGGAGCAGACTCTAAACTGCGGCTGAAGGACCCATGCGTCCATGGCTGCAGGCCCTGCTGTCCTCACGCTGGGCTTCGGCTGCAGCCCCTGGACACAGACACAGCTCTGGGACTGCGAGGCACAAGTGGCCAGTGAGGAAAGCATTGCCCCTGGTGGCTGTGGGCAGGGGGAGCTTCTGGGAGCAGACAGGAGCTGGGGGCAGTGGCTGCACAGCTGGCAGCAGGAAGGTTAGATGTTCCGTGGCAGGACCGGGGACCCAAACAAACCTCAAAGTAAGGCCCGCTGCTTCAAACCACGGAGCCCTGTCCACGTCTGCACGCACCTCCTTATTTAAAGCTAAAGGCTTTGTGTATGCCAGAGAAAACGGTCTTGTCACATTGCAGCCATAAACATATAATTTTAAACAAAGCGATGTGCCCATTTCCTACAATGAATGTAATTGCTCTGTACTGCAATCGCATACTAATAAACAAAAACAAAAACTGTGTCTTTAAACACAGTGCAAATGCTCCTGGAGGATCTCCTAAAGGTGCTAAAGGATCCAAGAAAAGTCACAAACCCTTATAAACCGGCAACCTCTCGCCCCATGTGGCGTTTCTGCCCCTGGGCTGGGAACATTCCCACTGGGCTCTGGGCAGTGTTCTGTGATCTAAATAAACTCTGGCCTTTTCTGTGCCCCTCATCTGCTGGTAAATTCTTTTGTTGCCAGTGTCCTGGGTCCTCTGCACACCACCTGGCATGGTGCTGCGGACACAGGACAGAACTGACAGCTGTCTGCTGCCAAGAAGCTGATGGGTGGACAGTCCCAAAACACCTCTCCTAGACCTTGGCAGGTGACAAAAGGGAACACTGCATCCCCGCTGAGGGGTTGGGTCGCACTGTCCACAAGCAGTGTCCATGCGTCAACTGGCAGCCCCTGGGCTTAGTCCTTGCCAGGGGGTGGACCAAAAGAACCTGAGGACCGTGGTGACAGACGGAGGTGGAAGAGCACCTCCTGTGTGTGGCACGTGATGCTGGGCTTCTACTCAAGATCATCATAGGAAGTCTTCATTTCAAAACCATTCTAGCCGGGCGTGGTGGCGCACGCCTTTAATCCCAGCACTCGGGAGGCTGAGGTAGGAGGAGCGTTGTGAGTTCGAGGCTGGCTTGGGCTACAAAGTGAGTTTAAGGCTGGCCTGAGCTACATAGTGCGACCCTGCCTCAAAAAACCTGGGCTGGGAGTTTGGCTCAGTGGCGTAAGCGCCTGCCCTAGCAGGCTCGAGGTTGTGAGTTTGATCCCCAGTGCCAAAAAAAAAAAAGAAAGAAAGAAAGAAAAAATGTGCACCAGAGAAGTATGAAAGCTCCTCCCTGGTCCGGCCCATCTGTGGTCCAGTGTCTTCCCACGTGGACTGCGCCTTCCTTTCTTAGGCAGCATCAGCTCAGTCGTGATCTTAAAATGCCTTCTGCCTTTTACACAGAATTTTCATTGCTTAGAGAAGTTTTACAAATTATCCACCTTAGCCAGGTGTGGTGGTGCACACCTATAATCCCAGCATTCCCAAGGCTGAGGCAGGTGGATAGCTGTGAGTTGGAAGCCAGTGAGTTCCAGGGCAGTGTGAACTCCATACCGAGACGTTGAGTCAAACAACAAAACAACACAAATTACCCGTCTGCCGCGTTGCTGAAACGCCCACGAATACACTGCAGTGCGCGCGTCTGGGAGCCGCCCCTCTGCTGCTGAGCCCTGGCTCCTGTGTGAGGCGCAGGCGGCAGGGGAGGCACTGTGCACCCGCCCCCCGCCTCCGGGGCAAGGCTGTGCAGCCCCGCAGGGCGGGGGCGCGCCCCTTGGGCCTCGTCCCTGAGGCACCCGGTGAGCAGCGCTGTACTCCTGGACAAGACTTGGTTTAACGTTTGCTGCAACAAATTACCGTGCAGCCTTGCGCTCCGCACTCTACCGAGCGCCGAGCTTGGAAGGCGCGCGTGCGCTTCGCCGCGACGCCACCTGCTGGACACGTGGAGTATCACACCTGATGGGCTCCTTTGTGGGGGTCCGGAGCTCCAGGTGGGGGTCTGGGGGCAGCGCTCCTCCCTGACGCAAGTCGAGATGTCGCAGGGGATCTTGATCGCTTTTTGAGGTGCTGGGGATTGCACCCAAGGCCTTGCCCATGCTGGGCAAGCACTCTACCACCAAGCTACACCCCAGCCCTTACTATTATTGTGGTTTTTTTTTTTTTTTTTTTTTTTTT
>RJWM01029902.1:0-14983 GCA_004363535.1 Dasyprocta punctata | reverse complement strand
TTAAAGGCCTGCGCCACCACGCCCAGCTAATAAAATCGTCTTTGATAGGCCTGGGTGTGTAGCTTAGTGGTAAGTACCTCCTTAGTATGTATAAGGCCCTGGGTTCAAGAAATAAATAAGTAAAAGTGAGTTTTTCTTCAACAAGAGGATTCTTGCTTTTTTTTTTTCAAAGGAGAGTCTTGCCACGTAGTACAGACTGGCCTTGAACTAACTATGTAGCCCAGGCTGGCCTCGAATTCGTGATCTTCCTGCCTCACCCTCTTGAGTTCTGGGATTACATCCCAGATTTCTGGGATTACCATACCCAACTTTCTTACTTTTTAACGAAATAGTAACATACGTCTACATTGTCTAAAAGTGGTTTTCAACCATTAAGATACAAATAAAAAGAAATTATTTTAATAATTTATAGGAGAAATGTAGGATCTGTGCCAGATGAGATTACCACCAACCACATGTACAGTCAAAGAAATTCTAGAGTTACATACGCAAAAGTGAAGTCCTTAAAAATTCCTGTCACATGCTGGGCTCAGCAATGAGATGTTGAGGCAGGAAGATCAGAAGTTTGTGGCCAACCTGGGCAATTTAGTAAGACCTTGTCTCAAAATGAGACAGAAACAAAAGGGCTGAGGATTAGTGTACATAATCCTGGGTTCTGGATTCCATCCAAATACTGTCAAAAGGAAGAAAGGGAGGAAAGAAGGGAGGATTACTATTAATCTTTTCAAATATAAGTAGTTTACTCATGTTTACCTTTACTTGACATATTCAGTGTAAGTTTATCCAAATCAAATGTCTCATATACTATTGTATATAAATGCCCTTCTGACAAAATATAAATAACATATAGGAGTGGTTCTAGTGAATTTTTTTATTTTTAACTTTTATTAGTACATGTTTGCAGTGTATAACTACTAATCATCATGGGGAGTTGGTAAGTGTGCATAATACTCCCCTCCTCCTCCCTTTTTTTCTAGTTGAATTCTTGGTACTTCTATCATTATTGATTTTTCTTATTAACCACATAATAAAAAGACAGTTATCATATGGATGGCCACAGAATTTTTACTTTTCAAAGAAGGTCCTTATACTTGAAAATTTCAGATACTGCTGCCATGTGTGATCTTGAGCCATTCCTTGCTTTAGTTGGTGGGAGGAGGTCTGTGCATCAAGGTGGAAGCTGGGTATGAATCTGTTTAAATCTCCAGAGCTCTGCCAGATTTCCAGTCTCTTCTTTTCTTTTCTACATGTCCTTGGGGTGGAGTCTGGTTCATCTTTTTGGAGTATCCTTTATGTAATCTGTTGTCTCTGCCAGTGGAAACCCTGCTTTAAAACAGAAGGCAGGAGCCGGGCGTGGTGGCGCACGCCTTTAATCCCAGCACTCGGGAGGCTGAGGTAGGCGGAGCGTTGTGAGTTCGAGGCCGGCTTGGGCTACAAGGAGAGCGCAAGGCTGGCCTGAGCTACATAGTGCGACCCTGCCTCAAAAAACCCGGGCTGGGAGTTTGGCTCAGTGGCTCAAGTGCCTGTCTGGCAGGTGCGAGGTGGTGAGTTCAATCCCCGGTGCCGCAAAAAAAAAAAACAGGCAGTTGCCTCGGCTTTTCTTTACCTTCTTAAATCTGAAAGTATTTAACACTGTTTTATTTTTAAGTTTTTTTTTTTTTCCGTGAGTAACAACGGGATAAAATGAATAAATAAAACTTTCAGATTTTTACTAAAAGACGTTTTCCTGACCCTCAGGTAAATGGAAAAATCTGTTTTGTGGTAGCTGCAACACTTAGCAAACTAAGTGTTGTCAGAAGGTTCTTCCAAATTAGTGTGTTTGGTTTTTAAAGAGAAATTCCTAATTTTTCTTATTGTCTTACTGTTATTCTGGAAAGGACCTACTCTCCCTCTTTTTCTCTATTGTTAGACTCTGAAGATAATTACTGTTAGGCTGTGTTATGGCTTGTAGTTAGGTGTTCCCCAAAACCTCAGGCAGCCATGAGGGTGCTTTTCAGAGGTGGCTGGATCTAGAGTGTGTCATGCTGGGATTAAAGGTATAAGATTACTAAATCAGTCTCATTGGTTGGCATCAGCCCTAACACCTGCATCCTGGATAGACTATAAAAGGGGTGGAAAGAAGCTGTTAAGGTTGCTTGGACTTGCTTATTCACTACTTCGTTGCTTAACTACCTTCTGCCTGCCATAAACTGTTTCTCTTCTGCAATGCCTGTCTGCCGTGCCACCCTGCCTTGGAGCGAGCCAATTATGAACTGAAACCTGTACAAACTGTGAGCCAAAGTAAACCTTTCCTCCTTTAACTTTGGGTGTGGATATTTTGTCTCAGCAGCAAGAAAAGTAAGACAGGCTATCTTGGTCACTTCTTCCTTACTGGGACAAAATACTGGATACCCACAACTTAAGGAAGAAAGGTTTATTTTTGCTCACATTTTGGGCCACAGTCATTTGGCTTCAAGGCAGAATGGCCGGGGAGAGGAGAGCTGTCACAGCATGGTATCCCAGAGGCAGAGAGTCAAGGGAGGAGCTACAAAGGGACTACAACCTCCAGGGTCATGCCCATAGTGACTTACCTGTTCCAACCAGGACCTACCTTCTAATGGCAGGTCAGTTATAATGTCCATATCATCCGGTCACCTTCCAAAGTTCCCATCTATGATTCTATGAAGCTGTAGGGGGACATATCGATATAAATCACAGCATAGGCCAATAGTGGCAAACCTGTGGCATGCATACCACAGCAGGCCCACAGAGCCCTGAGTGAAGTCTCCCGCCATGGCAAATGCAAACCTTTATCTTTCAATAAAAAGCTGTTTGTATCACTGAATGCTGTTATTGTGTGTTTTTTGTTTGTTTGTTTGTTTGTCTTTTTTGAGACAGGGTCTCGCTATGCAGTTCAGGCTGACCTTGAGCTCACTTTGTAGCCCAGGCTGGTCTCAAACTTGGAGTGATCCTCTTGCCACAGCCTCCTGAGTGCTGGGATTACAGGTGTGGGCACCACGCCCAACTGTTTTTTCTTTTAAGACAAAAGATGTCAATGTATGAATTGTTAAACTAAAACCATAATCAGGTTTAATTGCAGTGTTGGCACTTTGAGATAAATAAGTGGGCTTAGGGTTACAGTTTGGGCCCTTGTCCCTAAAAGGTTCGTCATCACTATCATAGGCCATGGAATTCATTTAGTCACAGTGGTGGGTAAAGTCCACATTATTGTCTTCAACTTGTACTCCTTGCTTTTTACCTGAGGAGCCTACTTCATAAAAACTAATAAGCACTGTAACTAAGAAATCAACACTTAACTCTTCAGCTCCAGATACCTAGATTGGTATTCAATTTTTTCAGAGTGTAGAGAGTATACTAGGTGTTAGACTGCCTCAATCATAAGGACAATATACATTTCTGTCTTTAGGAGAGCTATTAGCTTCCTGAGAGAAAAAAATGGATAATGTGACCTTTTCTTTTATTCTTACCTCATTGATTTTCATTTCACTTATTTATTAAATTATGGTTTGTTTACTGAAGAAAGAGAAAATTGGACAATAGTATCCCTACCCAGATAACACTTTATTTATTTATTTATTTATTTATTTATTTATTTATTTTGGTACCAGGGATCAAACTCATGACCTTGAGCTTGCCAGGCAGGCGCTTATGTTGCTGAGCTAAATCCCCAGCCGATAGCACTGTTCTTATGCATTTCTAATTTATCAGGTTATGTGCCCATCAGTAATAAGCGGTAACTTTAGAATGATTAAGGCCAGGTGTTTGACCTTAGAAGGCAACATGTTCTTTGTGAATCAATTTCTTCATCTCTAAAATGATGTCTTTTTAATAGGTTTCTTGGGAGAGTTCAATGATCTGTACATATAAGGTAGTTAGACAGTGCCTGCCCCCAAATGCTGGCTGTTTATTTCTGCTAAAGGATCACCATTACTAATGCTGCTACTACTAGTCTGGGGATTTGTTTCTTCTGTTTTTTTTGAGAGACTCTTGCTGTGTAGCCCAGGTTAGCCTCAAAACTTGCAGTCCTCCTGTGTTAACCTTACAAGTACTAGGATTATTGGCACATACCTCCATGACTAATAGGCATTATTATTAATATTTAGACTAGGGAAGGGGAAAGAAAATGGGCAGAGAGGTTGCAACCTGAAATGGCAGGGCAGGTCTTACTCACAAAAAATCCTAGATATTCCAGGTGCTTTTGTTTATATTCTGAGGTCCAGGATTGTTTTCCCCTTGTTCTGGGGATCGAACCCAGGGTCTTCATACTGAGCTACTTGACATTCTCAGGAATATTGAGATACTATGAAATATGTTTGGTCTTCATTTTCTGCAATCCTTGGAGTCTTGGAATCTTCAAAGTTTAAGTGTGTTTTTATGTGCTGGGTTGGCAATCCCTAGGTAGCTTCAGGGTGCTGACTGATCACTAGAGAGACCAAGGCTTTTGGTGCCAACCTCAGCCTTGAGAGGAGGACGAGGACTGAAAGTTGAGCACCATTGGCCAGTGATTTAATCAAACTTACCTGCATAATGAAGTTTCCATAAAAACCTAGAAAGTCTGAATTCTGACAGCTTCCACATAGCTAGGTACAAAGGTGTTTTGGAGGGCGGCATGCCTGAGTGGGCACGGAAGTGCTGAGCTCCTTCCTCCTACTTTGCCCTGTGTGTCTCTTCCTAGGCTGCTCATTTGTATCTTCTGTAATAACCTCTGTAATACTCTGGAAGACATCAGTGCTTCTCTGAGTTCTATGAGCTGATCTAGCAACTTAATTGACCTTGAGGAGGGGGTTGTGAGAACCCCAGTTTATAGCTGGTTGTTTAGAAGGATAGGAAAAGGTCTGTTTACAGATGGCATCTAAAGTGGGAATGGGTGGTTTTGTAGGTCTCTGATAGGGCTCAGATATCCACCTGTGGGATCTGGTGCTGTCACCAGGTAGGTAGAGTCACAATTGAAGTTGTTTAGAGGACACCCAGCTGGCACCCACTGCAGAATTGCTGTCTTGCTTGGAAAAGAACCTCATGCACAGAAGTCTGCTAATGTCTTCGCTGAGTGATGGAACTGTGTTTAACGTTTTTTCCTCAAGATATAGCACTGAAAGCACAGAATGACTTTCTCAATATATTCTTTTTTTTTTTTTTTTTTTTTTGCGGCACTGGGGATTGAACTCACAGCCTCATGCCTGCCAGACAGGTGCTTATGCCACTGAGCCAAACTCCCAGCTTAGGCCGGCCTTGTGCTGCTCATGTTGTAGCCCAAGCCGGCCTCGAACTCACAATGCTACTCCTACCTCAGCCTCTCGAGTGCTGGGATTAAAGACATGCGCCACCACGCCCAGCTTCTCAATATATTCTTGATCGTTTTATTTCTTAGATTTTTTTCCCCCCTAGTTTCTTTTAAACTGGTAAGACTCTGAAGTGTTTTTATTTATTTATTTAATTCTTTTTTGTTTTTTGAACTGGAAATTGAACCCAGGACCTCACACTTGCCAGGCAGGCGTCATGCCACTGAGCTATGTGCCTGGCATCATGTGAAGTGTTTCTATTTGTAATAAAAATTTAAACATCTCAAAACAAATCTGTTATAATTTGTACTGTACTCCTGATTTATATTCATTTCTATGCTATGGTGTTTGCTTTTTAAATTAAAAAAAGAAGAGAATGTGTGTCTGTGTCCCCCTTACCCCAGTTACTCATTCTAGGTTTAGGTTTTTGTCTTCCTCTGCTAAGTGTAGTGTTATGGTTTGTGTCTAGATGTCCTCCCCAAAGACTCACGTAGTCATAGGATTTTTTTAAAGGTGGCAGAATCTAGAATGTTAATTAATTTGTAGTGCAGTGTTAGGATTGAGGGTATTAGGATTAAGGTGGATGATTGCTGGATCAGTCCACTGGATTGGTACCGCCTTAATCCCAATAGGCTGGATTCAGTATAAGGAACAGAAAGAGGCTTGTCTCACTTTCTCTTGTTGCTTTTGCTGTCTTCCGCCACCATGAACTTTTGCCCCTCTGCCTTTTGCCCCTGGCTTGGAGTCAGCCAATTATGAACTGAAACATCTAAAAACTGACCTTAATAAATCTTTTCTCCCTTTAACTTTGGACATTGGGTATTTCGTCTCAGCAGTGAGAGAGAAGTAACTAAGGCAGGCAGGAATGTTTGTTTATAAAGCACAGAAGATACATAGAACATTATAGATATTCAACATATTTTGTTGAATAAATAATTTTAATTATTTGAAGTAAAATATACACACAATAACAAAAAAAGCATCTATGACATATTCTCACTGGTCAGCTTTGGTGGTTTTTTTTTTTTTTTTTTTTTTTTTTTTTTTTTTTTTTTTTTTTTGGTCTTTTTGAGGCAGGGTCTCGCTACGCATTTCAGGCCGACCTTGGGGTCACTTTGCAGCCCAGGCTGGTCTTGAACTTGCAGCGATCCTCATGCCTCAGCCTCTTCACTGATCAGCTTTAAAGATTGTATGTTACCAGCTGAGCTCAGTGGTGTGCCCCAAAATCCCAGCTACTTACTCAGAAAAGCAAAGCAGGTGGACTGAAAGTTTGAGGCCAGCCTGGGGAACATAGTGAGACCTGTGTCACAACAAAGTAAAAAAGGTTGGGTTGGTAGCTTAGCACCCCCTGGGTGCAGTCCTCAGTACAGGTTAAGGGGAAATGCATTATTGATACCTTGGAAGGACCTGATGTGTTCTCTAACATTTACCTTCTTCCCTGTAGAGGAAAACACTATTTTGAATTATTTTCAATCTCTTGCATTTAAAAAGTGATTTTATAGCATGTAGATATGATTGCAACTATATGGTTGAAATGTTGGGAAATGGATTTAATTATAAATATATTCATTGGTATGTAGAATCATACAGTATACATTCTTCAGTTTGCTTCATTCACTATTGCAAGTTTGATGTTTATTTTTGTTGGTGTTACATACTTGCCATTCAGTTTCACTAATTTGGTAGTCAATTACATGATTATGTCAGTTTATTCATTATTCTCTCTGTGGGCAACTGATTTGTTTCTAAATTACCAACAATGCCACTGTGAACGTATTTTCGATATAAGAGTTTGTTTCCAATAAATAGCTAAAGAATGTCTGGATCATTTTGGATCTTATTACTCTTTTTTTTTTTTGTACAGTAGGGAACTAATACGATACACATGTGAGTTTGATTTCACTTATGAGTATGGTCTCAAGTTGCATCTATTTACCTATAAAACCCTGACATTTACCCTTCTTTATAGCTGAGTAGTACTCCATTGTATATCATTTCTGTCCTTTTGTTTTTGAAATAAAAATTTTTAAAAAAGAAAAACAGCTGGGCGTGGTGGTGCATGCCTTTAATGCCAGCACTCAGGAGGCTGAGGTAGGAGGAGCATTGTTAGTTCGAGGCTGGCCTGGGCTACAACGCAAGTGCAAGGCCGGCCTGAGCTACCTCACTCAAAAAACCAGGGCTGGGAGTTTGGCTCAGTGGCTTAAGCGCCTGTCTGGCAGGCATGAGGCTGTGAGTTCAATCCCCGGAGCCGGGAAAAAAATAAAAAAAGAAAAACAGCTCTGAGGTTCAAAAAAAGAATGTCTGGATAATACAAATGTCAATAAATATTGACAGTTGTTTTTTAGAGTGGTCATATGACTTTATACTTGACTTGCCTACTTCTGTGAGAGTTCTAGTTCCTTTGTCTCCTTAGTAGCACTTGGTATTTTTAAATTTCAGTCATTTGTAGTAGGTATACAATATGTGAGTTTTTTAAAAGAATTTTATTCAGTCCTTCCACAGTAACTAATGGGAACTGCGATAGGCGTGGTGGAGTTTCTTAGACCTTGGAGTCACTGAGCACTGTTCCTTCATTTCTTGGACTATATGATAGTCACATTTTTTTTTTCCCAAACCACCATACACTGGAAAACCAGCTGCTACTGCTTCTTCTTCTTCTTCTTCTTCTCCTTCTTTTTTTTTTTTTTTTTTTTTTTTTTTTTTTTTGGTATTGGGGATTGAACTCACAACCTCGCGCCTGCCAGGCAGGTGCTTAGGCCACTGAGCTAAATCCCGGGACCCGGAAGACCAGCTTCTTAAGGAGGAGACAGTAAAAGGAACATACAGAAGGCTAATGTAAAAACTGAACTACCCAAAGCTTGAAGTCTGTATGTGGTCCAACAGATGTCACTACATTTACCTTGAAAATCTAAACTATTTGGTGCTATATTTCAGTTTGCTGTGGTGCTGCAGTGGTGCCCAAGCAGAGCTTGGAAATCATCCTGGAATCAATGATGGTTATCTTTAGGGAGAGGCATTTTAGTTTTATTTATTTATTATAGTACTCCCCAATACTAGGGCTTTGCCTTGCTAAGTGCTCAGTGGTAGAGCACTATACCCCCAGCCCTTTTTTTATTTTGGTTTGAGAGGATCTTGCTAAGTTGTCCAGGTTGACCCCAAACTTGTGATCCTCCTGCATCAGTCTCTTAAGTAACTAAGATTCCAGGCATGGACCACCATGCCCAGCTGTGTATTTCTTTATGCTTTCTGGATTTTCCACTTCTTTAACAGTGAACATGTAATATGAGAGAACAGAGGAAAAATATGATCATGGATATTTATAAAAAAGAAAAAAACTAAAATTGATATGTTATTTCACTTTCTAGAAATTGTTTCCCAAATGTCCTTTTTCTTTCCACCCAGGGTACTACCTTGCATGCCGTCATCACATTTCCTCAAGGCCACTTGGTCAGTGATGCTTTCTTAGACCGGCCCACTTAGCCTCTTCCCTTCCCTCAACCCCTGCTTCTTACTAGGATTTGTAATCAAGGATTTTCACACTGAGTTACATCTTCAGGCCTTTGAAAATTTGTAAATTTTGAGACAAAGTCTGGTGAAGTTTCCTAGGCTCGATTTGAACTTGTGATCTTCGTGCCTTAGCCTCCCAGAGTGCTGGGATTACAAGCATACACCACCATGCCAGGTCTTTTCCTATTTTTGATAACCTTGGTAGTTTTACGGAGTGTTGGCTAAGTGCTTTGTAGAATGTCTCTCAATTGGGATTTATCTGGAGTTTTTCTCATAAAAAAACTGAGGTTAGGGGTTCTGGGGAGGAAGGCCACACATGTAAAATGCCCTGCCCATCCCATATCAAGGGTAGCTTTGACTATGTGGCTAAATTAAGATTTGTCAGATTCCTTCACTGTGAAGTTACCGCTTTGTCCTTCTGTTTCTTCCTGCCCTCTTTAGCAGGAAGTCACCGCATATAGTCTACCCTTACACAGTGAAGGTTGTGATCCGCTTCCTTGAAGGCAAAGTATCTGCAGAAGTTGATTTAAATTCTTCTTCATATTCAGTCATATATTTGAACAGTCAGTTCATGAATACTTATTTTATACTAACTTATAATCTACCACTGCTGTATTTTGTTGCTCAAATTATTTCAGCTTTGACCTTGAGAGGTCTGTCAGCTGCTGCTGTGTCCTTTTGGCATTTAGCAATCATTATTGGTTTTGTTTTGTTTGTGTTTTGTGCTCTCTTTGGCAGCACATATACTAAAAAAAAAAAAAAGAAAAGAAAATTTAAAGCATCACCTTTCTGGTATTACAGTATACTCTAGGCTCATCTTGTATATTTCATGGAATCAAGACATTTTTCCAAAAATGCCTGGTTCGTGTGTGTGTGTGTGTGTGTGTGTGTGTTTGAGAATGATATTATGAGCTAAGATCTGGGGTCTGACTGTTCTTACTGGGGCACAATATGGTTTTAATTTGCATTGTTCTGATGATTTTGCAGTTAGTGATTAGTGTATATGTTTATTGATTATTTGTATATCCTGTTTGTCATGTGACAAGCCTATTTAAAATGTCCACCAGTAGCATTGAGTGGTTGACAGAGAATATAAGACCAATAAAGCCCAACGTGTTTACTCTTTGGCCTATTACAGGAAAAATTTGCTTACTCTTATGGTTATCATAACTATCTTAATGTTCTGAGTTTTGACTTGTTAATTTCTCTCATATTGTCTTGCTTTTTAGCATCCCTGGTAATCGTTGCTTAGATGCCAGACATTGTAGAAGTACTGGAGAAATTTATTTATTTTTAATAAATTTCTTGAGGTTTTTCCTGGGACACAGTTAAATTATTTGGAAATAATTTGATTCTTTCAGATCATGTTTTTAAGCTTTGTTAGGTGTTAGTATTGAGGGCTATCATCACTCAGGCTTATTTTCCACTGCTCTGGCAAGACCTTTTTCCGAATACTCTACTGGGAAATTGTAAGGTTTTCCAAGTCTTACTGGTAGGAAGTCCAGGCACTGTTTTCTTTAATCCTTTCCAATGGTTATTTCCCGTGGCCTTAGTACTTTCCTTCCACACGTGGGCTGATCAGTACTCAGGAATAGATCCCCAGCATTTCCTCTCTGTGTAACTTTCTTCTCTGTGATGCTCTACCCTGTGACCTCTCGCTTCTTTGATTCCCCTGGACCCTTCAGTTCTGTGTTCTACCTCATGGCACCTCTTGCTCTGCTGGTTTCTCTTCCCCGTGTCACACCCTGGAAATAGTTTCCAGGTAGTGAGTTGGGACTGTCTTAGTTTTGTCCTCAAAGATCACTGTCGCTTGTCGGATGTTGAGTGTGTTGAAAACCAATGTCTAGTCTACTTTGCTTATTCTCTTTTAGTTGTATGAGGTAGGAGAAGAGATCTGGTCCTTGTTACTAGATCTTGACCAGATACAGAAGTCCTCAGCATCCTTTTTTTAAAATCCTGAATGAGTGTTTCATTTTATTAAATGTGTTTCTTGCATCTACTGAGATGATCATGATTCTTTTCTTCTCTTTTTTGTTGCTGATGTGTCCAGTTACATTGAATGATTTTTATTTCCCTATATTAGACCAGTCTTTTCTGGAATAAACCCAAATGAATCAACTTAGTCATGATCCTGTTTTATGTATTGTTGGATTCAGTTTACTGACATATGCTTGAGACTTTTTTTTTTTTTTTTTTTTTGCGGCACTGGGGATTGAACTCACAACCTCGCACCTACCAGGGCAGGCGCTTAAGCCACTGAGCCAAACTCCCAGCCCTGGTTTTTTTGAGGCAGGGTCGCACTGTGTTGCTCAGGCCAGCCTTGCGCTAGCGTTGTAGCCCAAGCCGGCCTCGAACTCACAACGCTCCGCCTACCTCAACCTCCCGAGTGCTGGGATTAAAGGCGTGTGCCACCACGCCTGGCTTGCTTGAGACGTTTTGTGTTTATATTTATATTCATTATGGTCCTTATCCAGGCTTTGACATGAAGCCTATTCTTATAAAAGACTGTCTATGGTTATAAAGTGAGTTGGGAAATATTCTGTCTTTTTCTAGAAAAGTTTGCACAATACTGTTTTTTTTCCCCTTAAATGGCTAGGCAGATTCTTTGGTGAAGCCTTATAGTAATTGCACTTGGAAGGCCATTTAATTACAAATCTATTTCTTTAACATATCCCTACTGGTAGTACTGTCTCAGTGGGTGGCTGTCTCAATGTATGACTGTCTCAATGGGTGGCTTGTACCCAATGGGATTGTCCTGTGCTGCCCAATGTGACAGTTATGCCTGTGTCACTTGTGGTTCAGAGCCATTTGGCAGTGAGACATATGTTTATGTCCTTGTCTTAACATACTAATATATATAAAACTATACACATTTTCCATTTGCTTTTGTTTTCATTTGGTCAGCTGTGTTTTTTTTTTTTTTTTTTTTTTTTTTTTTTTTTTTTTTTTTTTTTTTTTTTTTTTTTTTTTTTTTTTTTTTTTTTTTTTTTTTTTTTTTTTTTTTTTTTTTTTTTTGCGACACTGGGGATCAAACTCACAGCCTTGCGCCTGCTAGGCAGGCACTTAAGCCACTGAGCCAAACTCCCGACCCTGGTTTTTTGAGACACGGTTGCACTAGGTAGCTCAGGCTGGCCTTGCATTTGGGTTGTAGCCTAAGCCAGCCTCAAACTAACAGTGCTCCAGGATCCTACCTCAGCCTCTCGAGTGTTGGGATTAAAGGCATGTGCCACCACGCCCGAGTAGATCAGCTGTGTTTTTCTAGGAAGACAAATGATCTGAGGTCATGTATGTTATGAATAAACCTCCAATTCTCTGCTTTTTATTTATTATTTGTTTATTTACTTTTATTTTTGTTTGTTTTTTCTTGAGACAGGGTATCTATGTAGTTTAGGCTGGCCTTAAACTCGCTTTGTAGCCCATGGTGGCCTCAGACTTGTGATAGTCCTCTTGTCTCAGCCTCCAGAGTGCTGAGATTTCAGGTATGCACCTCCATGCCAGACTCCTGTGCTTTTTAAAACTGTTATACCAACGTAATATGTATGTTTAAATTTTATACTCTTCTGTCTTCTCCACTAGAATATAAACTAGTTGGCAGATACTATATCTGACAAACCTTTGTATCTAGACTATTAGGGACAAATAGCTATTTGAATTAAATTAGAGCATACTTGGGTGTTATTGAGAGTTTACATGGAGAGATTTTAAGAAGTTGTGCCAGTGGTTCATTTAGGTTTGTTTTTAAAATGTACTTTTTTGGAAATGGGTTATTGCTGATTAGGAAAACTTGTTAAGGTATGTATTGAATAAAAGGTGGAACTAGTGAATTGAAAGTATGGTTCTTAAATTTTAGAAGAACTATTTATATTGTTGTATGTAATTTTACAGATTATATTTAATGTTGTTTTTCTAAAGCCAACTAGAATCAATGGCTAGGTAGTTGAAAATAACTCAAGTCCAAAATATGATTTTTCCAAAACTGTTTTTGATTTCTGTGTATTGGCTACTTTAATTAGTATTTATGTTATGAAAGATTTAGAGAATATTAACATTTTAGTACCATAAATGTGTCCATCTTGTAATACAAGACTTAGTTTATTGTTTTGGAGGCAGGGTCTCACTATGTAGTGCAGGCTGGCCTTGAACTTACTTATGCAGCCCCGACTGGCCTCGAACTCACAGTGATCCTCCTATCTCAGCCTCCCAAGTGCTGGAATTACAGGCATGTAACCAAGATTTAGTTTAAAGGAAGGATGTGGGTTTGAGCAGTAAGGGTTCAGTTGAAGGTCTGTTTCTCTATGTATGTAGTTTGTTGCCAGAAGAAATATTACCAGCCTGTGTGGTGGCATACTTGTAATTCCAGTACTCGGGAGTCTGAGGCAGAAAGGAGGATTACTGCAAATTTAAAGGTAGCCTAGCTACATAGTGAGTTCAGGTCCAGCCTGAACTGCAGAGCAAGACTCTGTCTCAGAAAGACAAAAACAAAAAACAAAACAAAGAAATATAGATAGGTAAATAGTTTACCTAGTAGCAGTTTACACCCTCAATGAGAGGTCAGAGAAGTCTTGTAGTAGAAGTTTGTACACAGGTGCTGTCAAACTACATTCCTAAGGATGTCAGATGGGAAATAAACTTTGAAAGCTAAAAATTTTACTCGTTAGTTAAGCTATTAGAAATGAATCTTTTAGCAGGGCTTGGTGGCACACGCCTTTAATCCCAGCACTCGAGAGGCTGAGGTAGGAGGAGCCTTGTGAGTTCGAGGCCGTCTTGGGCTACAATGTGAGCACAAGGCCGGCCTGAGCTACATAGTGCGACCCTGCCTCAGAAAACCAGGGCTGGGAGTTTGGCTCAGTGGCTTAAGTGCCTGCCCTGGTAGGTGCAAGGTTGTGAGTTCAATCCCCGGTGCCGCAAAAAAAAAAAAGAAATGAATCTTTTAGTGTTTACAAATTTTATCATGCTTTTATGTTAAAGATGATCAGAGTTATTTACACTTATGCAAGTCAAACTTAAATTTTAAGAAATTTAGTAAAATCATATTGATTAAATATTGACTGATATCTTTTTTCTGTAAAGTGTTTACCTTCTGAGTATAAGATTCAGAGATTTATGAAGAGGGATTTTAATTTCTTGGGGGTGAAATACAGCAATTTAAGCAATTTCCTTTTTTATGTTAAAAATGGAAGTATAGAATACATGACAAGCAATTATCTGGGTATCTGTGGTTCTCTTTATTTTTAAAATGCATTTCCCATTTTTGCAACATTTTCAGATATATTGTATTGAATTCAGTGATTTTGAGCCTGAAGGTCTTTTAGAGAGTATCTGTTTGGATTCTTTTGTTTTGTGGGGAAGAGAAGCAAGACAGGTGCTAGGTGCTCTTAAAGTACAAATAATGTCCCCAGTGTCCTGAGGGAGTAGGTGTGGATTTTGCACTTAAGAGAACTAGAGCTTTGACTTAATCACTGTCTCAGTAGTGAGTTATGTGAAATTCCAGAGGTATGTGATGGCCTTGGTTTTCCTACCAGTTGCTGACTTCTGAAAGCTGCTTTATCATTTCTCTGTCAGCAAGATAAAAGCTGTGAAGCCTCTTTGAAGACCATTATTATTCAGTAAACAAAACAGAGTTCTACTTTAAATATATTGGGAATAACTTCAGGTTTTCAGAACTGAGAGGTTACTGTTAAATTATTTAAGTCTCCTGGACTGCTTCTACATTGGAGACCCACTTCTCCTTCCTCTGTTCTGAAGATCCCTTGAAGTTCAGTAAAAATAAATTATACACTATAAGGTGGTGATCTTTGTGGTATGTGAATCACATCTTTATTACATTGTTATAGAAATTCCAGGTGTTAGGGTTAGCTTACTTTAATTGATATAGGAAAAATGATCCCAGACCGCCAAATGATATAGGAAAAAATGATCCCAGACCTCCAAATGATATGGGGGAATGAAACTCTCAACCTACTATACGTCTGGCGCGAGTTCGTGTTCTCTAAAATCGAAGAATGAATTTTAGGAACGACAGAGGGTAAGAGCAAGATATATTTATTGAGGGAAAGGAAGCTTCTGTCTGAGGGACAGAAGGGGGCCCGAGCGGGTTGCCAAAGACTCTGTCATTTTTAGGAACTTTTATACAGTAAGACCATGAGGTTAGACGGGTCCAAGGCGGGGAAAATGGGAATCTGCAAGGTGGGCATAAG
>RJWM01029901.1:0-23953 GCA_004363535.1 Dasyprocta punctata | reverse complement strand
TTTTTTTTTTTTTGTCAGAACCAGGGATCGAACTCACAACCTCGCACCAGCCAAGCAGGCGCTTAAGCCACTGAGCCAAACTCCGGGCCCTATCTGGAGACTTTTGGACACTAACTGGTAGTTGTTCATCCACATAAATGTCATCTCTTGGCATTCTCAATTTTGAAGGGAGAAGAGATAGGCTGTGTAAATTTAGGACTAATCAACCTGGTTTTGCCAGCTTTTACACAGATACTCCCTAAATGGTAAACATGGCAATATGCAGACCTAAGAGGGATCTGACCCAGAACTTTAAGGTAATAAAGGAGCAGGTACAAAACAAAGGCCAAGCTTTGATCTATTTTTAGTTACCTATTGGGCACTTACAGGCCCTAGCAAATAGTTTCTGTGCTTTAGTGCAATTTTAAGTCTCTGATTGCTTCAAAAGAAAACACAAATCATGCTCTTAGTAAGTAACAGAGTAAGGGCAAAGGAGTTTGTCCTTTTTCCCTATGGCGGTCTCTGACTCTATCAAGCTGAACAGAAGCAGGCAAGTCACCTCTTTCCATTAATCATTGCTCCTCCTGGTTGCAACAAAGAGGTTCATGCTGTCCCAGAGGGAACCTCTGTCCTCAAGCCGATTTTCCAAAACTGTTATCTGAATCAAATGTCTATGCTGACTGTCACTTGTAGTGATCAAAATTATGGAGTAAGAAGTGAATGGGAAGGAATCAGGTTTATTCAAAGCAGGTCTTGGAGAAGTTTGAGTTCAAGCTCCTCCCTTCTCCAATGCCCCAGGATGACATGGCTGGTGAGGGAAGTCTGAGTCCTTCAGAGGTTCTTCCCTTCACTGGTGGTACTCAGGGCCCAGAGACTTGCAGGCATACCCGTGACACAGTAGGACCCTAGTAACGGCACACATAATGGATAGGTGGCACTAGAGGTGTGGAAATATCCCATGCAACATTAGTAGTATGAGCCAACAGGTGATTTCTAACCTTTCTTTTTGCTTTATTACTCATCCTCTTCTTCGGTTTTGTCGACTGTCTCGCTTGACTTAGATACTTTCATGTGAGTAGACACTGTCTCTTCTCTTTCTAGTTCACTTTAAAACTTCCAGGCCTTGTCTTCCAGTCTTTCCTTCTTGTGTCCTACAATTAACCCAGACCTGGCTGATTATCCTGTGCCCTCCAAATGTGCTCCTACGATATTTAACCCCTTTTGTCTCTCCATCCTAACTCCTATCCTCTTGAACCTCCTTCCCACACACACAAGGTAAAATCACTCTACTAAGTAGAAAATCATTACATGCAAGTTCCTGGTATAAATGAATTATATTGTATTTCTGTGGACTTTCCTCCTATGGTCATAGACATCAGGCTAAGTTACCAGAGTTTGTCAGTAGCCAGGTTGTACTTGAGTCTATTGTTATTGCCAACTGTAGTACTTTAACAAGATGTCATACATTCTATAACCAGTTTTTCCCCCCTGTATGGCAACACTGCAATTGTAAGGGGTCATAACCATCACCATAGTTCAGTATCAAAGACATGGGTCCTAAGTCAAACAGATAGCAAGTCTTTAGTCTTAATATATTGGGAGGGTAGGTTCTTGGGGTAGCCATAAAACCAAGAACCACCTACATCTAGAAGACATTTGTAGGAATAGACACCTCCTAGGATGGCCTCACTATCAGTGATAAGGCTATCTAACATATGAAATCTACAACCACCAACACAGAAAACAAAATAAAACAGAAAACAATAAGATGGAAAAACAAAATGCATTCTCAGACACCCAACCCACCCAGGACAAGTCCAGAGTACAAAGAGATAGAGGCCAGCAAATGGAACTATCTGAAATGATAGCAGAAGTGAAAGGAAGGAAACAGATGAGGTCACAGAAAAATAATCTCTAAGGTGCAAAAAGAAATGACTGTCAAAGAAAAGACATTAAAGCAGACACAGATAACAAATAGAGGAGCTCAGGAAAATGATGGAAACCATAAACACCAAACATAGACAAGAAACGGAATCAATGAAACAGATCCAAACAGAAATGCAGAAGAATAGAAATTCCATTGGAAGTATGTGCAGCTGATAGCATGAAGGCGAGTATAGAATATCAGATCTAGAAGACAAGATCATGACTGGTGATAGGAAAAGAAAGACCTCTTAAAATTCACAAAAGTCCACAAAAAAATCAATCCAATAGCTACAGTATGAAGCAAAGAAGAGTCACATGAAATTGACTGGAATCCGTGAGAAAGCGAGAGACAACACAAAAGCCATTAAAAACGTCCTCACAGAAATAATGGCAAAAAAATTCCCAAACATGGATAAAGAATTTGATGTACAAATAAATAAAGCTTATAAAACTTCAACTAACCATGACCAAAATAAATGGACACAAAGCAAATAATAATCAAGATTCTAGAAATTCAGCACAAGAACAAAATATTAAAAGCAGCTAGAGAAAAGAAACATATCATCTACAAAGGAAAGTCTATCAGAATCATAGCAGAATTTCTCTTGAATCAAGGAAAGCTTGGAGTGAGGTATCTCAAGTCCTGAAGGAAAATACTCTTCAACTCAGGTTGATGTATCATTCAAAACTATCTTTCAAAATTAATGGAGAAATAAAATAATTCCATGATAAAGACTAATTGAATAAATTTATAACCACCAAACCAACTTTACAGAATGCTCTGAAGGACTTATTAGAAAGAGACAACAAGACCACAAACACATGAACATCAATAAAAAAGCTGCCATGCAGGGCAAGCAGCTAAACAGAGGAGAAAGACAGGAAACAAACAACAAGAAAACAACATGAAAAAGAAAACCCAATGCATAGCAGCTATAACCATCAATGTAAATGGTTGCATCTCATCAGTACAAAAACAAAAACAACAATAACAACAAAAACAGACTGGTAGAATGGAACAAGAAGCTAGATCCAACCATATGCTGCATTTAAGAAACACATTTAGCACAAAAGGAAATTCATACACTAAAAGTCAAAAGATCGGAAAAAATTCTTCAGGCCACAGGAATCCAGAAAAAAGCAGGGGTAGCTATTATATTTTCAGGCAAATCAAACTTTAAACCAAAATTGAGCAAATGAGACAAAGAAGCTTACTACATACTTGTTAAGGGAAAACTCCAAGAAGAAGAGATAATAGTCATAAATATTTATGTACCACAGGTTCACACAACTACATAAAACGAATATTAACAGACATGAAAAAGCAAATAAGCACTAACACAATTGTAGTGGGGGACCTTAATACCCCACTTTCACAAATAGGCCAACTAGACAAAAAATCAACAAATATTACATTTATTAGAATTAAACCAAGCCTGTGAACAAATTGTCATAGTAGATGTTTACAGAATATTCCACCCTGAACCATCGGAGTGCACATTCTTATCAAGTGCACAAGGGATGTTCTCCAAAATAGACCATATGGACCATATATTAGCTGACAAAATATGTTTAAGTTAATATAGAGGAATCAAAATCATCCCATGCATACTATCTGATCATAGTGCAATAAAACTGAAAATCAGTGGCAAAGAAAATCACAAAAACTACATAAACGTGGAACTTAACACTTTTCTGAGCAATTAATGGTTCACAGAAGAAATTAAAGGTGAAAATAACCAGTATTTGCAATTAAATGATAGTGCTAATACAACATAATCACAAAAACTACATAAATGTGGAACTTAACACTTTTCTGAGCAATTAATGGTTCACAGAAGAAATTAAAGGTGAAAATAAACAGTATTTGCAATTAAATGATAGTGCTAATACAACATATTAGAATGAATGGTTATCAAAAAATCAACTGACAACAAATGCTGGTGGTGTTGTGGGGAAGAAGGAACCCTTCTCCACTGTTGGTAGGAATGTAGTCTGGTACAAACACTGTGAAAATCAGTGTGGAGATTAGAGGTCCCATACTGTCTAACTACAGACAGTGTGGAGATTAGAGGTCCCATACTGTCTAACTATACCCCTTCTTGATATCTTCCCAGAAGAATTGAAAACATTGTACCATAGCAATATGTGTGCACCCATATCTATAGAAGCACAATTTGTAATAGATAAATCTTGGAAACAACCCAAGTGCCCATCAATAGAAGAATAGATAAAAAGGAAATTTTTAAAAAATTTAATGGAGCACTAATCAGCTATGAAGAAGGATAACCTGGAGACTTTCATAGGTAAATGAATGCAACTTTAGACGATACTCATAAGTGAAATAAATCAGACCCATTTGTGTAAACTTTGTATTGCTTCACCAGTGTGAAAAACTGGATGAGTAAATAAGGTCCAAAATGTACAATAGATATTGTGAATTGGGAAGAAACTGTTCAAAAGGAAAGACAAACTGTGATGGGGTAAAAGGGAAAGGAAGAAGAGAAAAAATATATTTATACACAAAATAGTTAAGACAGTTCCACAGCTAGTTTCTCTTAGTTCATTGAAAAGAGAGGTTTGTACTAATATTGTTTGGATAAGGTCTCATGCCTGTATTTTGTACTCTGAATAACTACTACAAAGGGAACAATACACAATGAATTAATTATTGTAACTCTCCTACTAATCTGTTTTAAAACTCTGTTTCATTATTACTTTTATCTCTTTAAAATTAAAACAAGCAAATAAAACCTTTTAAAAATGTTAATAGGAGCCCACATAAAAATAGAATCAAAACTATAAAATTTTCTATGACTATAACACACAGTGTGCAATAAAAGATTATTCACTCAAAAGAAAAATAAAGCAGACATTGAAGAAGGTAGAGCAGGCTAACTCCTCAAAGTTTACCTTGGGAGATTAAGAGGCACAGTGGAATTCTACTGAGAGTTATGGAGGCTGGGTAAGGTATGAAGATGGCTGTCTTTCCACAGTTAGGGTGTGTTTCATCAGAACATTGAACTCTTCTTTTCAAACAAATCATTACTACCCTGAAAAGTAACACATATGTTTTGTGTGACTTGATGACACAATAAATGCTATTTACCACTGGGCCCTCTAGATGGGGCTGCACATTAGTCAGAGGATTAGAGAGGGGCAGAAGGAGAAGGGAGGAGTTGAGGGACAATTTGAAGAAAGTCTTGTTCCCATCACAATGCAAATGTTCTCATCACAATGCAAATGTTCCCATAGCTATTGTCCCGTCAGCGATTCTGATTTCACTAGTGTAATATGAAAATCTTCAGCTCACAAGTGGGCTGGAAGAAAGTGCTGAAACCTCACGGATCAAGCTTAGAAAACTGCTTAATTAAGTACAATTTAGACGTTGGTGTGATAAACTGGTTTTGTGCTATTTTAATCTGCAAGGAATGGACTCACAGTTTAGCTCTCATAACAGGAAGCATATTGATTCCAAGAAGAAGATGCATACTTTTGAGGGCTGGGATTAAAGGTGTGCACCACGCCCGGCCTTGATTGTATTTGTTAAAGATTATAGCTTTACTAGTTTACCACCTCCTTTTATGGGATTGATCATTAATAAAATAACCATCACATTTCATGTATCTGTTTCTTCATCTGATGCTACAGTGTTTACTTTCAAGTATTCCCAGTATTGAATATCATCATCTTGATTAATTGATCTTTTCATCTAGATGAAGTATCCCTATTTTATTTATTTATTTACTTATTCATTCATGCTTTCTTTTAGCCCTGATGTCTGTATTTTTATACTGATATAGCTATTCCTACTTTAGTTTTCCTAATTGAATTTTCTTTTTACCTCATCATGTATATTCTAAACATGTGTATTTATTTCATTTGCATTTTAATTTACACAACATATATGCGTGACTTGCTTTCTCTTCTAGTGGCTTTCACTTGAGGAGCTTGTCCTTTTATATTAATTTATTATTTAGAAAATTGAGTTTCATCTACATTTCAGTTTTGAATTCCTATTTATAGCATAACCTCTATATTTTCTTATTTCCTGTATTTTAATAAAAATAATTGAATACTTTTTCACTATTCATTTTATTTACTTGACTAGATTTTTAATGGCATGTTTTTATATTATGTTTTCAGTTATTACTTTTGCCTTATGTTTACCATTTTTCTCATTCATTGTTGTTTTATATATGATATTGTTTCCCTTCAATATCATCTTTTCAATTTGAAGTGTCATTGGTATTTATTCTTTTAAGTTTGTTTATTTTTTGTCCATTTTTAAATGATGTATTTATGGACTCCAGAGTTATATGTGTTAATTTTGTGTTTATTTCACCTCACTGAAAATGTTTCTTCTCCTTCCTCCTCCTCTTCTTCTCTTCATTCCCTCTCTCCTTCTTCTTCTTGATCTTGTTTCTTGATATATTCACACATTTTCAAAGCTTTCAGTCATTATTATTTATATTAATCTTTTCTTTGTTCCATCCTTAATATTTTCTACTTCTGTATTTTAATTGCACGTAAGTTGCATTGCTTAATATATTTTTAATGATTTACTAAGGACTTTATGCATATTTTTCAGTATTTTATCTATCCAAATGTCATTTTAGATAGTTTCTGTTCAAGTTTGTGTGTTCACTGATTTTTGATTTTCGTTATTAATAATGTTTTAGGTTGTTTTGTGAACTATTTTCCTCCTCATGATATATTTCTTATTCCTTCAATTTTAATTAGTTTCCTTCTTTAAAATATACTTTAATAACTGAAGAGATTTTGTTTCATAAATGAATGGGATGGAAAGTGCACATATCCTCCCCACTCCATATACACATTCTCCATTAGGCTGGAGAGCTGCCCAGGGGATTAGCAAAGCATATTTCAGGGTGAATCTGTATTGGTCATGGAAGTATGACCCTGAGTAATTGTATCTGGTACCTGGTCCCTACGTCTCTGATCCTCATTCAAATCTACTCTGTTTCCTGACTACCAGGAAGTGAGCAATATTTTTCTACTACGCCTTTCTACCTTCATTTTCCTGCTTTGAAGCCTGCTGGCTACAGATTAAGCCCTCTGAAAATGAGTCAAAAAAAATCTCTCCTGTAAGTAGTATCAGTTTCATGTCCCAGTTACAGGAAACCTGGCCAGTATAGGAAATTAGTATTAGAGAAATGTAGTCAATTCTGTTACTATATTTCACCAAGTAATTCATAAGAATTTGGAATTGCTTTACAGGAAAGCTCTGGAAATGTTTGGAGATGTGGGCTAGGGAAGTCCTAGAATGTTTTAAACAGAGATTGATTGACAATTGTGACTGAGTTTCAGAAGACCAGACACTCATAAGAATGTGGACATTAAAGGCCAGAATCATGACCTTTTAGTTGTGAAAGAGGACTCCTGGGGACTGGATTAGAGACCATGATGTTATATTCTGTCAAAAAATGTGTTAATAATTTGCCCTATTTTGAGACTTTATGAAAGGCTGAGATTAAGGGCAGCGGATTAATTGATCTGGCAGAAGAAAGGTTGCTCAACATTCAGGTTGTTCAAGGGTTACTGCTGGCTCTTTTTAGCAATAGTTGGAAGCAATAAGCAGAACAGGAAAATGTTTAAAACTCAAATTTTGTCCCGAAGGGTGTCCCATGTTAACTTCTGACCAAGAGAGTTGTGGTTCCTGAAAAGATTAGCACCATTTAAAAAAAAAATCATGTACTTTGAATGGATACAAGAAAGATGTTTTGGCAGCATCTCAGGAAACAACAGCACTTCCTTCATTTAGATTGAAGGGTGTAAATGTGTAAAACTTATATTTAAGAAGACAGACTCTGGATCATTTGCTCCAGAAGGCTATACAGGAAATTGTTTACCCAGGACTCTTGTCACTGTGCTCAACCATACATGAACTTAAAGTTCTCTGAATCCATATTTCAAGGGTATCTTGTTACTGCTTACACTGGAGGTAGACCTTAGCATCATCCATGTGATTTTACTTGATAACATGTAAGAGTTACGGGGTTGTGGAGGTTTCCGCCCAGATTCTAAAGTAAAGCCTTGGAAGTCAGATAGTGTATTTGGAGGAAGGGCTCTGTAAAGCAGTGGAAATGAAGCCATAGGTGCACTGAAGACCCCAGAAAGTTAGAGATATCAGGAAAGTGTAATATCTACTGAGGAAAACCACATGAGGAGGTCCCTGAGGGGACTGTGTAGACTTCAGTCTTCAAGACTGTGAAGGTTAACCTCTCAAGTCCTTTGGAATTTTTATCTCAATACCATATGTATATCCGACTTGGAGTTACAAGGTTTAAAATTTCCTGTGCTGGGCTTCAATCTTGTCTCAGTCCATTCTTTTCTATCCTATTTTTCTCTTTTGGAAAGGGAAAACTTACTGCATGCCATTTTGTCTTGGGACAAAGTTACTTGCTTTTTGATTCTTGCAGCTGTTCCCAACTAATAGTTTGCCTTCAGTCTCAAAAGATTTTTGATCTGAACTTTATACAAATACTGAAATTATTTAGACATTGGAGAAAGGATTGGTTGTACACAGTATAGTTGTGTCATGCTAGCTGGAATTATGAATTTGCTATCTTGTTTATTTGGAGATTAATTATGGTTAAGGAGATATGATTCAGTGTCAAGCTGACAAGTGGTATAATGTGACAAGTTTCATTGTCAAGTTTTTTTTTTTTTTTTGGAGCAACTTAGAGAATTATTAAAGGATTCTTATGGCTGTGTCTGTTTGGTTCATGAATGCATGACCTTGGTGTCTGTATCTGGTCTGCATCCCCTTCTCCTTAGCACTTAATCCACACTGTTCTGCTTTCCCATCACTATGAAGTGAGCAGAATTTCTTCTCAACAACTTTCACAGTGTTTTTGTTTTGTGGCCACTTTACTCTGAACTGAACTGAAGAGTCTGTGAGACAAACAAACCTTTCCTGTATTAAGCTGTGTAGTCAGGTATTGTGTAGAATAGCTGGATGATATGGAGAGAAAGCTGGCCCATACAGATTAATACAACTGATAACATTTTCATATAGACTTCCACTTAATAAGATGTTTTACATAAAAGCATGTCTTTTCATGACTGCATAGTTTATTAATTTTACTGCTGAGTAACATTTTTTGTCTGAATGAACTACAGTTTATTTATCCAATCACCTTTAGAAGGATATTATGGTTGGTTCTAAAAATTGACAATTATGAATAAATCTGATATAAACATCCACATGCACGTACTTATTTGTATTGTTACAGATTATATTTGAATGTTCTTCCCAAAACTTCAAGTTCTTATAGGTAGGGCATTTTGGGGATGATTAGATTAGTCCATTGATGAATTTATAGCCATATAAATATATAAATACATATGTACATATATGAATTTATAGACATATACATATATACATATATGCACACTAGCATTTATATAAATTTATATTTATAACCATACATATATGGTTATAAATTCATATATATGCATATATACACACTAGCATATATATGTATATGGCTATAAATTCATATATACATATTAGCATCATATGTTGAAAAGACTCTCTATGCTCTATTGTATGCTTCTTTGTTATAGTTCAACTCACTAAATTGATGTGTGTCTTCTTTAGGGTTATTACCATCTTTTGATGTATTTAATTATTTTGCCACTAACCTGTACTTATTAATGTGATCTTCATGGTTTCTCTTTTGTTTTCTGTTGAAATCATTCCGTATTTTCCTTGATGTTCATCATTTTCTTGAATTCTTGAGTATGTTCATAACTACTGTTTAAATTCCTTTCCAGTTTACATGTGGGCCTTTTTTATTAGTCGCATTTTCTTCATGTTGTTTTGCATTAATTTTCCACATTTACTAAATTTTAAATGGTCAATAATGTGAATACAATTTTATTAAGAGTTTTCTTACTACTGTCTTTCTTTGCAGAGTGTTTAATTTTTTATAGAAAGCAGTTAGCTTGTTGACAAATGGTCTTGTTGGGGTCTATTATTAGGCTTCGTTAGTCCATGTCTTATGTAGTGATTTCTCTGCAGTTTGGTAAATGATGGGTTTCTCCAGTGTCACTTATAAATATCCAAGACACTAAGCAAATTTTCTGATGATTGGAACTATAATATCCTCTGTCACTAAGTGTTTTACATGGTCTTTCTTCCTATCAAAGTACCTCGATAGTTCTTTAATGCCAGCACATACAGTTCTGTGAGAATACTTAAAATGCAAGACAACTTCCAGTTTTAGGGGACTCTTATTTATAGAACTTTTTCTGTCAAGAAACTACTTAACCTGCAGCCATAAGTAGGCTACACTCTGATTTCAAATTTCAACTCAATGAGAACTTTTCTTTTAGTTTGGCCTCAATTTCTTTATATCCTGTAGAATAGAAAATGCCCACATTTATAGTATTGGAATGCACATGGAGTTAATCTCATTTGTTTTTCTTAAATAAATGGTCATGTCTCTGAACATCCAATGCTTTAAAAATGAGTTCATTTATATTTTCTGGTTCTATAATCATTTATGGTAGGGAGATAAGTATGTATAAATCATGACAAACTCAGTATGTTATCTTTTATTTAGTGTTTTCAGTGTACCCCTTTTTCCAGCAGTCTGGGAAAGAGATGATGAAATAGGTGATGAAATAAAATTTATGTGGTAGGGTGCATGAAAAGGAGTAAGGTCTGTCTGTTTCTGTAACACACAAAAACGTAGCATTTTGTGAAACTGTATTACAATGCATTTTTACTGTAGCTATGATTTGAGAGCTGTTTCTCATTTTTCGTATATTACTCTAAGAATAAAGGTGTTAAATGTTCAAATTCATCCTATAAAGCAGCTACTGAAAGTGTAATCTGTCATTATGATAATTATTTTCATAACCACTATAAAAATATTTCTCTAAACCAAAAACTAAACAAAGGTTCCCCATAAATATAGGTTTGTGTTGTGTTTACTCGCTTATGTGCCTGGTCTTGCTGTGGGATTATCCCTTAATTACAAGTTTAGCCTTGGCAGCCAAGATGAATAGGAAATCATGTTAAAACTCCAATCTGCCATTTCTCTTGTTCTTCTGCCAGTTAGGGTTGTTCTAATTGGAAAATAAATTTGAAATGCCTTCATGCCGATATCTTGGAATAATTTCTGTAAATGCAAAATTTACAAAAAAGATAAGTGATGCCAAACACCCAAAAGAAAATTAAGCAATTCATGTTATGGGAATTTTGAATTAAATTGAGATGACTTTTTTTAAGCATTAATTATCCTTTGGTCAAAACGGCATACTGATGGCAGGAGAAATTTGACAAATACCAATAATTTGTGTAGCGATCAAAGAGTAATAGAGTATGAACTCATTTTTGAACATTTATAACATTATTTTAATTTTTGTAACTTTTAGTGTAATAAATATCTGCTATTCACAATCTACATTTTTTTCAGAGATACACTTTCTGTTGATTCATTTATCTGTGCAATTTGATACATCTTAACATGACATTGAAGGTGTTGGGGCTGCTGTTTCCTCTGCTGGTCATTAAATAATTTACTTTGATTACTTGAAATGCATATTGTGCATGAGACCAAAGCCATGAAAATAGAAATACTGACCTAATGTTATACATAATTTTATTATTGAAATAATAAAAGAACATTACCCATATTCTTAAAATGAAAATATTTACTTCCATATCGACCTTGTGTTGGTGTTACTTCAAAATGGCCATATTTTAAAATTTGACACTCATGAGTCTAAATTAAGAATTTTCAGGACCAGGAGTTTGGCTCAGTGGCTTAAGCACCTGTCTGGCAGGCGTGAGGTTGTGAGTTCAATCCCTGGTGCCGAAAAAAAAAATCCCAAAAAACAATTTTTGTCTATTTAGAAATGCTCTGTGAATTACCACTGCAATACGAACTGATACACTGACCAAAAGATATCATACATAGCTGTAGGTGATCTTACTTTGGCAGAAAATGAAATGTGACATTGTAATGAAATTTGGAAAGACAGAAAGAATGAGGGATGTGATCATATATGTATTGATCTACTTACAGGATTGTATGAATATAGAATTTAGATTAGCATGTTTTATAGTTTGATAATATCATAAACATTTCATACAAATTCTTCAAAATAATATTCAAATTCAGTTATTTTTCCAGTATTTTTAATACTCCCCTGATGGAAGTTGTTATGGTTTGTGTCTGGAAGCCCCTCCAAACCTCATTCATCATGGGGGCAGGCTTCTAGAATTTGTGATTGATTCGTGGTCCAAAGCTGGAATTGTGGGTGTGAATGCTACACTCACCCTAAGGTGGGTGGTCTTCATACAATTTGAGAGACAGAAAGAGTCTTCTCTATGCTCTCCTCCCTTTTTGCTGTTGCTGATTTTGCTATCTGCCACAGCCAAGAACTATTGCCATCTGCCAATAGCTACTCTACTTTGGAACCAGTTGATTATGGATTGAAACCTCCACAAACTTTGAGCAAAATAAACCTTTCCTTCCTTCATTTTGGGTGTCAGTTATTTTGTCTGTGCAATGAGAGACGAATAACCAAGACAGAATTTGGTACTAGAGAAATGGAGTTGTTGCTGTGACTATATCTGACTATGTGGTTCAAGAGCCTTTCGAAATCGTTTGTGGGAAGAGTGTGGAAATGTTCAGAGATGTTGCTTGAAGGAGTAGAACTGGAACACATTAAGTTGTTATGTATGGGATATATTTGGAAATAGGATCTTGTAATGCAGTTCAGGCTGGACTTAAACTCACTGTGTAGTCCAGGTTAGCCTTGAACTTGCAGCAATCCTCCTGCCTCTACCACCCAAGTGCTGGAATTACAGGTGTGTGCCACCACAACTAGCTGGACTTTATGTTAATTGAAATATTATGCAAAAATGTTTTCTTTTCAAAGATTCAGAACAGTTTGAATTATATTTATGAATGTCTCACTTTTTCCTTAATTAAACTACTGCATATTTCATGTGTGTTTATTACAAGGGAAGGTGATAGAAATTCACTGACATGTTGCATGACAAAAATGTTATTATTCTGTATACCTGAATGAAATTTTATTGTCTATGTTTCTTAACAAACTAAATGATATTTACTTTGTACATATTAATTTTTCACTAAAATTGTATATCCCTACCTAATACATATAGAATGGTTATTCTGTGAAATATTTAAAACACTTTTTATTTTAGAGATTTTAAATTTGCTTCACCAAAGTATTCTTTCAATGTTAAAACAGATATAATATGAATTTGAATGAAATTCAGTGATTCCGTATTTGTTTGTATAACAACTTCTTGCTGTTTTCATCTTTATTTGGTCACCATCATTACTGTATCATGGTATGGATTTGAGTAACCAATTCAGTATGACAAAGTGAATGTGTTACTGTGGCAGATTAGATTATAATAGACTCAAATCTTAGCGATGGATCTGAGAGAAGCCAGTTGTCATTTCACAAGAATAATCCAGTAGCCTGTGAAGAGGCTTCATGGAAAGCAGATAAAGTCTCCAGCCAACTTCAAAAGAGGAACTAAGAACTTTCAATAACCATGTGAGTGAATCCTCCCTGGAAGTGAATTCTCCAATTCTACTCAAGGTCAAATCTTGTTTTTTGCCTGGGTGACAGGTGATTGACCATAACTTTGTGATTCCTCTCAGGTCAGACCATCCAGAGAAGTTTCTTCTGAATTTCTCATCCTCAGAAATTATATTATGCAAAATATCTTATAATGGTAAATTTTAGGAATGTTCATTATACGGAATTGTACAAATTATTTAGCATGTCAACATAGTATTGCTAAGTATTTATTTAGCTAGCTGAATGATATAAAATAAAGTTGATAAAAGAAACATCATTATTTAATTTGTGGATTTTTTGTTGGCAAATTCATTCAGAAAAAGAGCATAAGATAACAAAATTCTAACTAATTTACTTAATAACAAGAGTCTGATCCCAGGAGAAAGGTCCTGAACATATTTTACATAAGCCAAATTTATGTTGGATTAGGAAAAGAACTGACCTAGAAAAATGTCTAATTTACTAATTTAACTATTTTGAATTGACAAATACAGAAAACCTTGCATATGCCACATTCATTCATTGTGTCAGAGCAAGCTACCACATAATCTCTGAATTTCTGGAGTAATTTTCTTATTAATGATAAATCTTAAAGTCATAATTACTAAAGTAAAGGTAGAACAAAACTGGCAATAAGAGCACATTGAAATACATATTGTTTATTGAGAATACAAAGCAATAGTAAACACAGATACCTTAAAAATCTCATAATAACATATGTTCTTTATATTTAATTTTCTATTATATTTCTTGTTAGTGTTTAATAAAAAACAAGTCATTTTTTTAATGAAAACAAGGTAAAACCTTATGTATATTCTCAGCAAACTCTTTTGCCTAGTTTATTGTGCTAAAGACTCACATGATGAAAATAAGAAAAAACAAGTTGGGCAGAAATACATAATATATATTTGAAGATACAAAAACAATCTTTTTCACTAAATCATGATTTGGAAAGTTGCATAGTATATCTCTTAGGTTCCTGAAAGTATTACAGCAGTTTTTACCAGAGACAAATTTTAAAATTTCTTGTGCTATTAGGTTTATTATAAAGCTCAAACAAGATTAAGATGAACCAAAATACAATACAGGCTAAATTACGACAATTCATGTTGGTTATTAACGAAAGTGTTGGGAGGCGCTGGAACTGGAAATTGAACACACAAGCAGGGCTGATGCATGTCTGGGGCAAGAGAAGATCACAGCTGAGGACACCTGGCTCCAACTCCAATAAGCTAAATAAAGACTGTAGCTGCAGGCACTTCACTCCTGTAGTGAAATGCAACATGGAGATCTTCTCCTAAGATACTTCTCCTAAATGAACATCATTTGTTACTTAGAAAAGTCCTTGAACGACTCCCAAGGTCTGTTCAGTTTCCTGTATTTTCCACTCTAATCCCCTAAATAAATATACGGGTTACCCAGAGACATCCCCTGTCTTAGCCACCAGAGTCCCCAAACTCTGCAGAGGGTTTTGATCTTCCTGGAGCCCTAAAAGCATACCACTTATCTCATTTATTTAAGCCTTTGCTGTACACTCATTTGGGAAATTGGGGATCTAGGCCAGGTCTCTGATACAAAAGTAGACAATTGCCTCTTCTTGTACATTATGAACAGAATGGAAAATGTCTATACACTGTATATGCTTCTTTTTTTTTTTTTTTGATATATGGATTTAAAATACAGGGCAATTTTAGAGAATTTATATGTATTCTTAATTTTTTAAAAAACCTGATGATTAGATAGGAAGCTTGTTATACCATTATTCTGTCCCTTATTTTGAGTTTTAAAAATTAACTAACTTTAATTTTTAGAGTTGTTTTAGATTCCCACTAAAACTGAGTAGAAAACACAGAGAGTTGTCATAAACCCTTTGTCCCTATAGAGACACAACCTCTCCAAGTATTAATGTCTTGTAGCACAGTAGAGCATTTGTTACCATTGATGAATTAGCAGCAACCATATATTCACTCAAAGTTTGCAGTTTAGTCTGTAGTATACATGAGAGTTTAATTTTGGAGTTTAAATTCTCTGAGTTTGACAAACACAAAATAACATGCATGCAGCATTGACTTGTATATATTTTTCCTATATTTGTCCTGGATAATTTATTTGGAATTGTTAAAGTAAATGGTCACGTAATTTCTATCTAAGATTATAAAATATGCTATTTATATTTCAAATTCCGTTTCTTTGTGTATAGGGAATGATTGATTTTGATGTATTATTCTTCAATCCTGCAACCTTGATGTCATTGCTTATTTATTTCAGGAGACTATTTACGTCAATTCTTTTTGAATTTTAAATCAATGATCATGTAATATAGTTGGAAATACCCATTTGATATGCTCTACTGCTTAGCTAACATGGATTCCATTTCAAAGTAGGTATCAGCATATAAAGAAAACCTAGTATTATGAGAAAAATTTTTAAAATTTTCTAAAGAGTAAAAAATTAACCAAGAATATTTAACCATTAAGAATGAGACATTTGGAATAGTTAATGTTTGCATTTTTTTCTTATGTCTTCCAAAATTAAGCTATAGTTAAAGATCATTAAAAACAATTTGTAAAATTGTACCAATCTTGCTAACTAAGCACATCTAGTGGAATAAAATTTACAAAGTATTTTAAAATCAGATAAATTGACAAACACTGAATCATATAAAATTGGAAATCTATATTTGTACTAAATAACAAATATACAAAAAACCAATAATCTAGAAATGATCATTGTCAACCAACTTCCTCTTTTGAAAAAATGTGTTTTTATCCATTGATTTTCAATTGCTTTCTTCTTTTGAGAAAAGCAAATGGTATTTTAGAGAAAATTTGATGTGTTTGAGTATGCACGTTTACAAGCAAATAATGACAGCAATAGTTTTAGTCTACTATGTTTCTGTTCAAGTTACACTAAAACAAATTTGAATACTATTCATATTATATTTCACTGATTTACAAATTTATATATTGAAAAAGTCATTTAAGCAACATTTAAAATATTTATTTCATATAAAAATTTGGACGTCCTTGCTATGTTTAAAAATCATCGAATCAGATAAAGTAAACAGTCAAAAGCCTATTGTGTCTGTTTTAAAGTAAGCTATCTTATTCTAAAATTATGTACAATTTTTAAAAATATTTTTAAATCAAACCTTCAAAATACATGCCAACCAAAAATGGGAGTTCTTCTTTCCATTGTTTTATCTTCAAATATGACACTTGATTTTATTTTTGCATATATAATTGTCAAAATGAAGTAGAAATATAATCAGATAAATAAGCAGATAGTAGAAAATAGAGAGATAGACAGCCTATTGTATTTAAAAACCATAAATGGTATTTCATTTTAGAGATCTAACATTAGAAGTAAATCCAATATTTATCTTACTGAAGACTACTGTTTTATTGAAGGAATGATCACTCTTTGTAGTCAGTTTCTAAAACGTTTATTAAAATACCTACAGTGAATTATTCGAGGCGTCTAAACCGATCTCTTGAACTGTGCCGTATTTAACATTATTTACATAATGTAAAAATAATACTACTATGAAAAATGCATTGTATTTAGAATATTGTTCTAATATGTTGTTTATTTCAGGTCGTATGTTACTTTTTTCAAAATACACCACCTATACAAGTTAAGAAATTGTATTTCCATACTAAATACAGTAGAGATAAAATGCTAATTGCTGTAACATAAGTCAAATGAAATATATGAAACTGTAATAAATTGAATTGTTATTATTGCAGGGGGAAAATTAAAATTTTAAATAAAAGCCTGCTCAGGATGCCCACCAAGACCAAGCCTACACACCACATGCGGTATAACAGAACACTTCTTTTGTGTTAACCTTTGTCTTTGTTGCCTTTGGGTAACTGATGACCTTACAATGTAACTTAAAATGTAATAAGACATTGCTTCCTTTGTATACCCATGCTTTGTATAACTCATAGCAGTGTGATATAACCCGAAATGTTTAAACTTCTTCAGCAAAATGTCACCCAGCCCTCCAATTATATGTGCCAAATCTGCCTCTGTACCTCCCCACTCACATTCCCTTTAAAAACCCCAACACCTCACCAGGCGGGGCACTGGTTCTTTGGGAGAGATCCTGGTCAGAAGCCCACTGATGTAATAAACTGCCTTCTTAAATTCCTTGGTGCTATTTCTTCCTGTGTTTGGTCTGTTTTCATAACATTATGATATTTCAGTGTAATGAAAATAGAGGTTGAATTTGTTCATGTTAATTTTATAAGCAAAGATTTATCAGACTATATTAACTACTGAATACCTGGTTATGTTACCTGACTACAGAATCATAAACACTTTCAGTGAGTATCTGGCCAATTAATAGTTTTGGTGATTTTTACTAGAAAAAGCTTGCTTTAGCACAAAACCGTCCCTTTAAAAAAATGGACCTATATAATTAGACTATCCCTATTTTTGCTTATTGGCATGTAGATATTGATGTATATGAATTAAGACAACATAGAAACAATAAAATTTGTTCCTGTTAAGGAATTCAATCTTTCAAAACTTTTATCTTATATTTTGAAATGCAGTACTTTTGAGAGTGGATCTTTATGCTTAGTGTTTGAGAAACAGAGTGATAGGCATGTATAATTAGTTTTCTCTGGCTTCCGTAATTATCACACAGGAATCAGAAAAACAAAAATTTGTTATCTCACAATTCTGTAAGTCAGAAGTGAGATCTGGATCTCACCAGGTTAAAATAAGTGTCTTTTTAAAAAAATTTGCTTCTACAGGTAAGTGTGACCATATGGTATTTATTATTCTGTGCCTAGCATATTGCTCTCACCATAATGACTTGTGTTCATCTACGTTGTTGCAAATGATAGAATTTTTTTCATTTCTAAGACTGAACAATACTCAGATAAGTGTATACACTACATTTCCTTTTTATTTTTTAACAGATTGATGAACCCTTAGGTTGTTTCCATATCTTGGCTACTGTGAACAGTGTTACAATAAATCCCGAAGTATAGGTAGCTCTTTGGTACACTAACTTGAGTTGCTTTGTACGTAAGACCAGAAATAGGGTTGCTGGAATTTTAAAATGTTGAACTCAGCAATACAGAGTAGAGAGATGGTTGTGAGAGACTGGAAAAGGGAGCATAGTCAAGGGAAATACAGATGTTGAGAAAAGTACACAAAATTGCAGTTAGGATAACTAAATCTCACAAATCTATTATAGAATGGACATTAAAATGATAAAGCACTCTATTTTTGACTGATATTTCTATGTAGTGTTTATTAAAAGTATATTTAAAATATTTCCATCAAAAATAATACATATATGATAATGATGATTAGTTGTTAATTGGCTTGCTTTGATTATTCCACGTCATAAATTTATATTGAAATATAACATTTTATCCTATAAATAGATACAATTATTATTGCCATATAAAAACTTAAAGTGTCTACAAGGCAGCAATCCTTGCCAGGTCTCCGGAGGTGAATTCACATCCAGATTCGCTCAGGTTGTTGGCAGCTTTTTAGCTCTTTATAGTTTCATGTGGTTTTACGAGGTCCACATTTCCTTCTTTGCTAACTGTAGAAGTCTCATCTCAGCTTTAATGGCTCCACTATTATTTTCTTTATAGGTCCTTTTCTTCCATCTTGCAAACCAACAATTGATTTCCAAGTAGCTTCCACATCTCTCTGATTTCTCAGCATTCCTACTATAACTTTAAACACTCTTACATTTATAGTTGGTCCATTGGGGTAATGCAAAATAATCCCATTACTTTATGGTCCATAATCTTATCTCTATCTTTAAAGTACTTTTTTACTATTTGCTGTAGCATATTCATAAGTGTCAGTAATTAGGATGCAGGCATTTTGGAGGGCCATTCTTCCTATCAGAATAACTGTAATTATTTTACTTTGCTTGTAGACACAATGAACAGTGGCAGGACTGTTAACATTCTTGCACATTGCACTCTAAAGGCAGGTTATAATTTCCTTGAAGCAATATCTTTTGACTCCACACAATATTAATCTCTGTGTGATCAAATTACTTTAAGTAACAAAGTTTAGTACCCTTTTAGGGTAGTCCTTTAGAAAACCTAGTGTACTTCTTTTTTATTGCTGGTGCCCTTTTTCAGTGTTCTGGAACTACACAGCCATACCTTTTACGCAGGGGTCCAACAGAGGGGATTTATTTTCTTGCTTTGCTGTACAGACTTATATTCATGGCTAGTGGCATAGAAATATCCCATAATTCAGATCATGACTTTTGTTTTTTAAATAAAATGGAGTCCATAATGGTGTTTATAGAATTTAATTTTTGATTAGAACATAACATATAATTATGATACTAACATATTTTAATCTAATTTTTAAAATGCTACAGAATCCACATTTAAATATTTGAAGAAATTATTGAATATTGATTTTCTCTCTACCATATGACTTATCATCTTGCTTAAGTATTTTTGTCCCATTGAAGAGTAGGACTTCCTTAACTCCAGGGGACACGGTCCAAGCTGCCCAATGAATGCCTGAAAATATAGAGTACTGATGCTTGTATATTTTATGTTTTACTCTATACATAAAACCTGTGATAAACTTCAACATAGAAAATGTTTATTAAGATATGAACAGTGATAATAACAAAATATGGAATTTAATAAAATGCACTACAGCAAAACTTTCAACGTTGCTACTCTTATACTTTGGGGCCACTATTAAACAAAATAAAGATTATTTGCATACTATCACTGCTATACTAGGACAGTTGAAATGAAAACCTAGGTGACTACTTCCCAAGTTAAGTAGAAACTGGGCATGATGCTGCATGCTTGTATTCCCAGTATTCGAGGAGGAACTAGGATTACAAATTCAGGCCCAGTCTGGTGAATTTAGACAATTTAAGCAATTCATGGATACCTGAGTAAAAATAAAAAGTAAAAAAATAAAGTAAACTGGAAATGTGGAGATCCTGAGTTCAATCTCCAATACCTCAAAAAAAATTACCTTCTTGAGTAATTATACACATACGCATGCATACACATATTTGGAAAAAAATTATTAAGAGTAACTAATGATAAAAAATGTGTTTATCGACCATCTTATGGTGCTTTTATACATAGACTGAAAGATGATTTTAAGGTATTTGAAAGCATATAAAATGATCTTAGGATTTAAAAAATGAAGATATTAAATAACTAAAATTTTTTGATTAACTGGGCAAAAGAACTAGGAAGACAAAATTAAAACTGTCATAGACCTGATATTTTCATTTTCCTACATTTAGAACATGATATCTAATTGGGACATTATTCAAATTTTCTCTCTCAAGACAATAGGTATTTCATGGAATAATTAGAATTGTAATGAATCAGTTTACACCAACACATTCATTTCCAGACACTGTTTCATGGTCCATAAAACTTCTATTTTCATTTCTGAAGGGCATTTCTTAAGGAAATAGAGGGATCAGAGCTCACAGTGACTGCAGGTTTTATCTAATGCATCTCCACCATCCATCCTGACTTACAGCTTACACAGTGGACCTCTTGTATAAACTGGATTGCGGAATAGTATCCAGTGCTTGAAACACTAAAGTAAATGGTAAACTACTGCATGTTAAAGTTTTTCTTTATTGCAAACATGAACAAGTTCAGAATGGCAAAATTTCTCCTCCAAACTCACATTTTGAATCTATGGAAGCCATGCTTGAAGCAGATCTCTTGATTACTAATTTGGCATGCTTTTCACACAAACGCAGTGCTTCATTTTCACCTGCAACTCTCAGGAGTATTTCTTTTGTTTTCATAAGTGATTCCATTAATCCCAGATGATTGACTGTGTGTTCTTAGGGATTTCTAGATTGACTTTCTTCCTTTGAAGTGCCTTAGTTCAGAGAAGCAATATGGTTGATTGATTTTTTCCCCTACTAATATTTCTGGATAATTCTTTCATTTTTGTACTGACTTTTGCTTTTAAATAATTTGGTAAAATTAAAATGTCAAATTCATACCTTGACATGATATTTTCTATAATGTAAACACCATACAGACAATTATAAAACCTTTGCTCATATTTGATAATAACAAGATGATTATTTCACTAAAAGTTTTTGAAACTTACAAAAATATCTCATTAATTTAATGATTTTGAGGTGTACAAAGGAACATAAGAAGATGCAACTTTATATGGATATGTTTGCCTAGTATATTGTTGATATTCAGTTAATTCCACTCCAATTATGTGTTCACAGCCCATAACATCATAACAATGGTCCTAAAAAATGCCAAAGTAAAAAAATTCTGCTTAGCAAGTAATCATCCTATTATGTTGGTGTTTGTAAAGTGAGCTTATTTGGTTTAACAGGCCTTGATAATATCAGCCTAATCCCATATAGCTTTTCTAGGTAAGTTTGGAATATTTGGAAATATTGCTTCCTATCTGCTGAACTCATTTTGCCATGTTTTGATTATTATATTTCTTTGGGTCGTATTGTAATCTCTGGAAGGTGGAGAATTTGCAACATCCATTATTTTCTGAGTTTCCTTTCTGGGTTGTGAAAGTAGGAACATATTCTATTTTCTAGACAATAAATAAATTATACATTTACAGTACCAAAGAAAACGGTAATCCTTATTCCTCATTGTGGCCAACACCATTGAGTTGTGAACCTCCAGTATTTTTTGCAGCCATGGACAGGTCAGTAATCCTCCCTCTTTTTTACATCAGCTCTTTTGAATGATTTTATTAGGGTTTCTCCTTTGATTTAAGAGAAGGTGTCTGTTAAGTTTTTTTTTTTTTTTTTTAATTTCTAGGATGAAGAAAGGAGAGGTTAGTTTCTTTTAAAAAATATACTCCATCCACATCAGAAAAGGTGTTCCTAACAAAAATACACAACATTCCCTTCAGAAAAGGTGTCCCTATTGTGTAAATATAGTGGCTAGATGGAATAATTGACTCTGTGGATGTTGTGAAAATGGGAGCTCTCACAGGTATAGGGAGAAGTTTGTCTGCCACTTGTGGTGAGCCTGTGAATGTGGGATATATATTATATGTTTTTAGATAGGGTCTTTGACTATTTGTATGGGAAAATAACAAAACAAAAATTAAATCTTTTCCTTAGCAGCTAAGACCATGTGATCTGTATCTGTGTTTGGGCTGATGTTTACCTGACATTTTGGCGTTTTGCATTGTCTCTCAACATTCACTGTTTCCACTCATAGGTCTCAAATATTCTGCTTTTGGAAATATACCCATTCACTGTTTTCAATGTTCAATGTTCCCTTGGAATGTAGAATAGTAAAGTGATCAATATACATTTGTTTGTTGATTAATTATCAAAACAAGAATACAACTATGAAATACATGGAAATCTAACAAAATTTAAGTAAATTAAAAATACATACATATATGTAGAATGCTTAAATTTAACTCCTATATCAAGCTTATGACAACTGTATATGCTTTTATGTAGCTGATGAACAATTGATTTAATAATTCTCTGATTCAATAGTATAGAAAAAAATTTAAATACTCATATATGATGCAAACTCAAAAGTTTGAAACTCAGTACAATTATTAGTTCTACAAATCAATGTACAACTGTAAGTATGGTTCAGGTTTACCTAAAATTTCACTCAAGGGCTTTTTTTGTGCATTAAGAATATTTGTACTTTTAGATACACATAGATCAGAGAATTTTCTTTGTAGGAAAAAGTCAGACATATTTCATTTCTGTTCCACTAGTTAATGCATATTTAAAAATTCTATTTTACAAATTTAAATAAAAATGAAAAGTTTTTTAATGGTGTTTGAAAATCATTGAAGTTTAAAAATTAGTACCAGTGTGTTTTCATTATTTCACTTAATGGCTTGGCTTTTACATCCTTGGGTTGAAAATTTGCATTTAGCATTTTCGGTAGGAAGACATACATATCATGTTAATGGAGACAGGAAAACCAAGGTTTTCAGAATGCAACTGGTCCTTACTGGATTTTCTAAATATACATTGGCCTGATTCGTTCATTGCTTATTTTTTATTCTAATTTCATGCTATAATAGTACAGTTGAGTAGATATGACCAACACTACATGGCCAAAGCCTAAAATACTACTTTACATTTCTTTGTAAGAAAAGTTTGCTGACCCTTCATTTATGAGAAATCATTTTACATGAGATCAATGAATCTTTGAAATGTGAATATATATATATATACATGTTCTATAAAAGTTTATAAATTAAAAACTGTTTATTATTCAAATGAATTTGACTTCAAAAGACACATAGAGATTAGCTACAAAAGGATGGAGGAAGGCAGTAGAGAAATTATTTGGTGGATTCAAAGACAACTGAGTTAAACAAATCATATAGTTTACTTCGGATAATGTATGATGTAGATGCAAAATGCCCAGGAAATGGGACTAAGACAGAAGGCAAGAACAGGATTCAA
>RJWM01029900.1:10512-24048 GCA_004363535.1 Dasyprocta punctata | reverse complement strand
TGGCACGAACATAAGTGAAGCAGTTTTTCCAGGGCTTTACAAGGATAATAAAACTGACTCAAATGAAGAGTTAGCTAAGGTACTGTATAAATAATTAAAAGCAAGATACCTAGAAAGGCATTTGTGCAGAGATACAGAAGGATCAGAAATATAAAAAATTTCAACTCTGTGTGAGGCAGCACAGCTAGAGGGCACCTATTGCCAAAGCTTCTGGAAGCTGGAGGGGATGTTTCAGCCCTAGCAAAAAAATGTCATCATAGAGATTTCTAAATCTGGGCTAAAAGGTATTAAGGGCAAAAAAGATTCTAACTAGATCGCATATATACTTCAAAAATACTTTGTAGGAATGAGGTTCACATTTGCTTTATCACTTGTTATCTTACTTTAAATTTTAGTCCTTTAAAATTGTTTGTAAATAAACCAATCTATCAGTCATATACTGTGAAGAGTTATACTTCTAAAAGTAAATTATCCTAGGACTAAGTAAACCAGCTTAAAAGGAACATCATGGGGGTAAAATTCACCCCAACCATATTTTTCTAGTGCAAATACATACTCTAACAATAGCCAGCTGTGTGTCTCAGCAGCTGCACTGGGGGAACATGGGAAGCAATCCTTGTGTTCACCCACTTGGTGTGAGGGACGGCAAGGTGTGTGTGTGCGTGTCAGTGTAAATGGGTGAGTTTTACCCAGTATGCACTGTGTTATATTCTTGTGTATTTATAAATTTCTGTTACATATTTTCTTTTAGAATTAGCCCAGTTCAGTACAATGTCACATGAAAACCTGCTTTTACAACTTTGAGAGGAGGTTGAAAGTGAGTCGTCAGTTTATTTAGCTACAATGATGACCTGGATCATGTAAGCAAGCTAAAGAAGTTAGCAAGCTATGACAGATAGAGAAATACAGAATGAAGACCTTGATTTAGATGAAGAAGAAAACACTACTGTAAATAAATACTTCACTAGTCAAAGTGGTACAAAGTGGTCATGTATACCTGAATGATTAAATGTTAAAACAAAGTCAAAAATGTTATTAGATTCTTGCCAGGGATGAAACCTATTAGAGAGAATGCCAACACTGTGATTCAATGTTGGAGACAATATGCTGCAAGATGTTTTGAAATACACTAATAAACATTAAGCAAAACATTCTATATTGATCAGTGGAAATACTTAAACATATATTTATCACGACATCTCACTATCTGAGCTAAAAGCTTTCAGAGCAGCTTTTATCATTCTAATTGTCAGAATCTAAAGAATTTATGGAGAAGTCACAGATGTGGTGCTGAGATTTTTAGAAAAATAATGGCACTCAAGAGATTTGATTTCTTTCAAAATTGCCTATGTTTTGATGAAAAAAAGATTTGCTAAGAAAGAAAAAAGAAGAAATCCTACAATTTGGTAGCTGTTTACTCATTGTTTGAAAGGTCGTTTCAAAATGTAAGCAATTTATACACCCTCTAAATACATGACAATTGACAAACAACTCACATCCTTTCCTGGTTGTTGAAATTTTTGGCACTATGCCAAGGAAATCTTCCAAATATGGTATAAAAATATATGCCCTGGTAGATATGAAGACATTTTAGACTTTGAATTTTGAAATTTATCCTGGAACTCTGCCACCATATGACGTTCTAAACAGACTTGTGGCACTTATTTCAGAAAGTAGCCCAAGTGTCACATTTGACAATTAGTTCACGAGTTACCAATTGATGTTGCATTTGTTAAAAAAAACATCAATTGACCAGCGCAGGGATTATTCAACAACAAAGCTGAGTGCCCTAAAAAATGCTGAAAGTTCAGAGAAATGTATAGTACAATCTTTGGATTTGAGAAAGATGTAACATTGGCCTCCTATGTGGCGAAGAAAAACAAAGTAGTGGTGATACTGTCAGTGTTACACCATGATGATAAGATTGAGCGTGAGGCCGGGGATGGTGGTGCACACCTGTAAATCAGGCACTGGGGAGACTGATAAGGAGCATCCTGTGAGTTCAAGGTCAGTCTGTGTTACACAGTGAGTTTGAGGCTAGCCTGGATTACTTAGCAAGTCCTGGTGTCAAAAAACTAACCAACCAAACAAACAAACATGACTGATAGTGAATCCTCAACACAAATGAAGCCAGAAATAGTCACATTTTACAATAAAATGAAAGGCAGATAGATATTGTTTGAGGAGTATGCAGCAACTATGATGTCATTTGAAACACAAAGCACTGGACAATGGTTGTGTTTTACTTGATCCTAAACATGTCAGGCATAAATAGTTCCATCATTTATAAAGAAAATAACAAGCCAGGCTTGGCGTGGTGGAACATGCCTGTAATCCCAGCACTTGGAAGGTTGAGGCCAGAGGATTGCCAGGGTTTCAAGGCCAGCCTGTGTTACAAAGTGAGTTCAAGGCCTGAATGAACTGCATAGCAAAACTCTGTCTCAAAAAGACAAAAAGAAAAAAAAAATTAACAAGCCAAAATATCATGGAGAAATTTTCTTAGAGGATTAGAACTGAAATTGATAAACGGTCAATTACAACAGGGGAAGAACAGTACCTATCTACCCAAAGAATTCTGCAAAAGAATTTTGGAGCAGACTGGTGAACAGACAGATGCAACATCACAAGAACCTCATAAGAAAACAGAAGACCAGCAAGATGTCAAGTGTGTCCTACCAAAGAAGACAGGAGAACAAAACACATGTGCCACCTTGTGATACTTGTGCTGTTCTCATGTGTGAAAACTGTTAGGTGGATAATTGAAGCAAAGATTATTTCTGTGGTAGAGTTTTGTTTGTATTTTCATTGTAGTTCACATAAGAATTTATTTCTGCTGTTATTTTAGATCTTGTAAGCAGGTAAATAGTTGAAATTAAAAATGTTGATGTTTATTCTACACACTCATTACATATTAAAAATTTGCATTTCATTTTATTGATGTTACGTTCCTGTTAAGTACACATTGTTTAGTATAATAAACTCATAAAATTAAAGTTAATAATTTATAAGTAGAAATACTCCTAAAAAATAAACAAGGACATTACACACTCCTATAACTTGCCTTTAAAAAAATCTACCGTGAGAATTTTTAAAAAGAACTAAGATTTGTGACCACTTCCTTTACAGCAACATCAACCTTCCCGTAGAGTTGGAACTACCTAGAACTGCGAAGAACAGGTACAAGGGGCTCAGTCTTGGTTAAATAAAAAATTTCATTGTAACTTATAGAAGAATTTCAAGATAATCTTTGCTCAGATATTATTACCTTTATTTTTACACTTGGGTAAGCTTCAGACAAACTGGAATTTTTAAGTAACTATAAGAATTTTTTAATAAATGGTGTCATTAAATACCAGTGGTTAGGGGTTATTGCCCAAACTGAATAAGAAAGTTCACCTTATTAGGGAGTGTAGGTGGAAAATTGGGGAAGGAGGAGCCGAAGGAGGGCAGAGACTCCTGTCTTTTCTAGCTGTGAAGACAATTTTCTACACTTAAAAATATCTGTTCCATAAAAGTCTGCATGAAAAAATTGTTCTTACTATGAAATCTCTTGTATGACTTTGGCTGGGGCCAGAAACCTTCAGGCTTTAAATGCTTTATGTGTAAAACTGGATGATAATTTGTTTCCCTAAACACATGGTGCCTTAAATTCATCCCTCCTCCCTCCATGCTGGGCATTGAAGGTGGGGCCTTCGCAACGAACTACGTCAATTAATTAATTAATTAATTATTTTCAAAACAGAGTTGCACTAAGTTACCCAGACTGGACTTGGTCTTGTGATCCTCCTGCCTTATCCTCCCCAAGTGCCGGGGGTATAGGTGAATACCACTATGCTGCTCTAATTTTCTTCTCTGAAAACACACAGATCTACAGTCTTCCATATCATGTTACAACACGATACAATATTATTCAGTACAAGACTCTCCACAGATTTCTGTTCTTGTAAATTTGCACTTTTCCTTTATAATTGTTTCCTCCTGCAATCAGCTTTTACTAAGTTATCCCTCCTGTCCTATAGATACCACTCTGACATTAGGCCTCATTGCTTTTCAAACTTATTTTTGAAAGATAGTATTACATAATATAAAATTCTAAAGACATAAGAATGTACATAGTAAACAAACTTATTTTACTATTGTCCTTCAGTCATCCAGTTGACTTACTGAGAAGGTTCCAACATCATTTGTGTATGTATGCATGTACATATATGTATGTGTGTATTCTTCCAAGAATATTCTATTTAGGTAAAAAGCATCTATGTACATGTATTTCCCCTCTTTTTAGTTGTATAAATACAAATATAAGGAAATTATAAACATAATTTTATATCTTTTTATGTTAATAAATTTTGGGGATTGTTTTCAATCTGTACATATAGAACAGTTATATTTATTATATGTGTTCTTTAATTTTGTTAATGTAGATTGCCATCTAGCTTATTCTGTGAGTCTGTTATGATTTTATGCTATTATGAATAACTTGGTTTATACTTCACTAATTTTCAAGAGTATCCAAGGATAAATTCTTAGATGTGGATTTCTGAGAAGATGCTATGTACACATATAATATTGAAGTAGTTAAAGAAGTGTGGAGATTTGAAAATTTCTTGAGAGTCGCGGCACACTGGGAGCACCCTCCTGATTCTTATGGAGGAAGGCGGTGCTATCTCTTGATCCCAAGAATGGTAGTGGTAAATGAACACCACACTAAGAGATTGGTGTATATTTTTCATTAGTTAAGGAACTGTCAAACAAAAGATCTTCAGAGAATGAATGGTATGTGAGATTCATGGCAAGCCCACACAATCTCCTAAGCCCCCAAACTAGAAAGCAACTCATGGGAGAACAAACTAAAGCTTGGTTTTTAGCCTATATTTCTCCTCTTCTTCCTTACTGCCCCCTGCTTTGATCCTGGACAGATTATACTGTTAAGCAGAAGCAAAGGAGGGAAATAGCGGAAAAGCTTGCCATTTCTCATTTTCCACTGAGGGCTTCTTTGCAGTTGACTGGAGCTGTAGGATGACAGTGGTGTTGGTAAACTTTTAACCCTGAATGGAGTTCAGTACTTTGATTACTACAGAAGACTAGATATATACATACTACCTTGAGACTTATTTCATTGCAAAAGTGACCAGATGCCTTTAATATCTGAGTGTCACCCAGGAGAATTAAGAAGTTTACTTGAAGGAGAGGGGAAGAACTAGCACTACAGATTGACTTATAGGAGTAGGCATGGGAACATAAGAAGGTTTTTTTTTTTTGAGTGCCCTATTATTCTTGCTCATTCATACTAAAGATACAAATGCACTGAACAATAATAGATTCATTTTCCAGGCATCGAGCAACTTTCTTAGCTTTTTCTTCAAGTCAAATTGGGAGTGGGCCTCCACCTTCCCTCACTCACCCATACCAAACTCTCACCATCAGTCAGGTAACTGAAATTACATTTTCAAGCAGTATGTTAAAGATATTAGATTAAAAAGTCATCTAATAAAATGAAAAATAAATTAAAATTTCCCAATTTATAAACTTCATGTCTGATTCACAGTGATAAATATTTTTCTTAATGTAGTGTTAAAAATGTAGTTAGGTATTTTACAAGGCATGACAACGGGGTCTCACACTCCTGTAAGTCCTGCAAGCAGAGAGAGACTGCCTTTTTTATGGATTGCATCTTCGCGATGGCAAGGGTGCGGTTCAGTCATGTCTCCCACCAAGTTTCATATGTTAAAGTCATGATTTCCAAGATGGCACTACTGGAAAGTAGAATAATTTAAGGTGGGGCCTAGGGGGAAGACTTTAGATTGTTGAGGCTGCCTTATTTATTTATTTTTGTGCTAGGGATCAAAGAGGATGTACTTTTTAAAAAATTAAGTTCATTGGTACAGTTTAGATGTACATAATCATAAAGAATTTGTACTGTACATGATATATCTTGATTCCTTTTTTTCCCACTTTCTCTCCCCTCCCTTTGACCTCTTTGCTTCCTTATTTACAAAGCTTTGTTTCCATTTTATTCTTCTTTTCTCATTTTTTTCTATTTCTTTCCTTCCTTTTTCCCTCCTCCCTCCCTAGTTCCCCTTTCCTTTTGAACAATTTCTTCCTATTTCACAATATTTATTACACATTTTGGTTCTTATTTACACTTTCAGTTTCTCTCACTAGAGAGACAATGCACTGTTTACACATGTGTAGTTGTGCTTTCTGAAGATAGTTCTGCACTTGAGTTCTCAGGAGACTGCTGTTGCAAAAGCAGCAAGCCTGACTCTACCTAGTCTCTGCCTTTTGACTTAAGATGTAATTTTCCTGCTGTCACAAATGCTTCCACTGTTGCTATTCACTATGAGGTGTTTGAATATCCCAAATCTCAAGCTAAATAAACATCATTTTAAGTGAACTATGTTGGGTATTTCATTATAGTGACAAAAAACTGACCAAAAAACTTATCAAGGATGTTTATAAATGGTCTGGGAAGCTATAAATACCGTTTTGCTCAAAGTAAAGGGCAGATTGTTTACTGACCATTAATAATAAAAATCATTTATTTTACTAGGGCAAAAATCAGATAGGTTACTGCTCATTATTTGACATTTGAGTTTTTTAAATTTAGTGTTAGTCTTTTATAATCCACCTCACTCCAAACAGATAAAATCTGACCCTCTTTGTTAATCCATCTCACTGTATGTTGATATTATTTGAGTTCAGAGAACCCACATAAATACTGGTATTCTAGCTATTGTTCTCCTTTATCTTTTATCATCTCATGTCTTCTTTTGGCACCCATGGATAGACACTAACATCGCTTGCAAATAGTGTAAAATCACAATGATTGACAATGTTAAAATCACCTGACATCTATTGGGTTAGTTCTTGTCAAAAAATCAGAATTAACTGCTGGTAACCCTGTAAAAATATTCAAATTTTTGTGTGTCACTGTTGGAATATAAATGATGCAGTTGCTATGAGAACAAAAACTTGAAGACACATTTACAACCTGATCCAGTGATTCCACTTCTGAGTATATATCCAAAACAATTTGAATCAGAGTTGAGGTATTTGTACACTTATGTTCATAGCAACATTATTTACAATGCCCACCAGATAGAAGTAAGCCATTTGATGGATGCAGAGTAAATATGGTATATACAATGCAATGAATCTGTTATTCAGTCTTAAAAAGGAAATTTCTGACACATATTACACAAACCAGTTACAGAAAGTCAAATACTGTATGCTTCTGCTTCTACAAGTTACCTAAAATAGTTAAATTCATAGGAACAGAAAATAGAATGGTGGATGACAGGAACTGGGGGAGAGGGAATGGAGAGATGTTTGGTGGGAATAGAGTTGAAGAGTTTTAAGTTGAAAAATTCTACATATCTTTGCCACCACTAAGTTACCACCACTAAATTGTTTATTTAAAAATGATTAAGATAGTAGATTTCATGTTATATATATTTTACCACAATAGAAAATTATTAAAATAGCATATCTAGTCTTTGATTTCAGCCTTTATAGATATATTGTGTGCATACAAACAAATCATGTAAGTAGTACTATTACTAAACAGTGACTTTTGGGTATAATTTAGACCCACAGGACAAGCTTTAAGAAATTATAATGAAGTGTGTGTAATGGCTGAGTTGTTTATTCTTGGAAACTGTAACTGTGCAATGTTGTTTCTTATCATCCAACATTATATTTCCATTTAAGTGAGGCTTCTCCTGGGTTTTCTGAACACCTGAGGAATGTTCTGCAGATTGTTGCTCCATTTCTTTACTTAATGGCATCATGGACTTCAAGGAAGATCCATTTGACTCCTCCATTCATCACTGAGACTTCACAAAAACAGAAAAACTTCCCTTTTAAAAATTCCAGAAATGAGCTGGGGAGCTTCAGTGTGCCATGTGGTGTGAGCTGAAGGCCTGCATAGCATACTCCACCTAGCCATGCAGCCTTGGTACACTGCTCGGAACCTAGTAGGACCCCACTTAGCAACCCCAAGTAGCCAGGGAGCCTCTGTGTGCTGAGTGGTGAGAGCTAAAGGTTTGCATAGAATACTCCACCTAGCTGTGCAGCCTTAGTATGCTTCTTGGAACCTGGTAGGGCCCCAGTCAGCAACCCCAAGCAGCTGGGGAGCTTCTGTGCTCTGTGTGGCATGTCCTGAAGGTATGCACAGAGTGTTCCATCTAGTACTCCACCTAGCCGTGCTGCCTTCATATGCTGCCTGGAACCTGGTAGGGCCCTGCCCAGCAACCCAAAGCAGCCAGGAAGCCTTGGTGCACTGCTTGGGTCCTGGTAAGGCCCTACCCAGTGACCCCAAGAAGCTGGGAAGCTTCAGTGTGCCATGTGGGGCATGCTGAAGGTCCTCCCAGAATACTCCCCCCATTCAGGGAACCTCCAAGTGCAGGTAGGGACCTGGAAAGATGTGCCTAATGACCCCACTCAGCTGGGGAAACTGCCTCCAGTAAGAACAGCCATCCTCAACCCAGGAAACAACTGAGACTTCGCATTCAGCTGCCCCAAGGGAATACAGGAAAATGACAAAATGAAAGAGCAAAATGCAATCTGAAACTTCCAGCCCATCCCAAACAAGTCTAGAAGACATGGACACAGAAGAAAGTGTAAGCCATACATCTAAAACTTCTCAAATGATACCAACTGAAGTAAAGAGACAACTCCATGAACCTGTAAAGGAACTCACATCAGAAATCATCTCCCAGGTAAAACAAGAAGTGATAAACATAATTAAAGAAATGCTGAACACATCTAAAGAAGACACAGTTAAAAAAAAGAGGAGCACTGCAAAATGATGGAAACCTTGAATGAACAATATAAGAAAAAATTAGAATGCATGAAACAGATTCAAAGAGATATCCAGGAAATCAAAAATTCCATTGAAAGCTGGCAAAACTGCGGGAATGAATGTGAAGATAGACTTTCAGACCTCGAAGACAAGACTGCAGCTAGTGAATGGGAAAGGAAAGATCTTTTAAAAGTAACAGGGAATCAGGAAGTAACAATTCAACAGCTGCAAGACGATGCAAAGAAAATTTAAGATTGATAGGCGTAAATGAAAAAAAAGTAAAACACAAATGATACAAAAAGAGTCTTTACAGAAGTAATAGCCAAAAATTTCCCAAACATGGGAAAAAAACTGACATACAGATAAGTGAAGCATATAGGACTCCAATTAGCCATAACAAAAATAAATCTACACCCAGACATATAACAGCCAATGTCCCAGATATTCAACATAAGAACAGAATTTTAAAGACTGTTAAGTGAAAAGAAACAAATCACCTATAAAGGAAAGTCCATCAGAATCACACCAGACTTCTCAATACAAACAATCAAGTCAAGAAGAGCATGGAGTGAAGTATTTCAAGTCCTAAAGGAAAATGACTTCCAACCCAGATTGATGTACCCTGCAAAATTACCCTTCAAAATTGATGGAGAAATAAGATACTTCCATGACAAAGAACAGCTGAAGAACTTCATGACCACCAAACCAACCTTACAAAGAATACTGAAAGATATTCTAGATAGACATAAAAATGACTACAACTTCAAGAACACCAACAGAAAAACACCACCAAGTAGAGCAAGCAATTAAACAGAGGGGAAGGGTAAAGAACCAACAGCAGAAAGATAAAATTACAAAAATAAGCCAGTATGTATCACTTATAATCATTAATATAAATAGCCTCAATTAACCAATTGAAAGAAACAAACTGGCAGAATGGATCAAGAAGCAACATTCAACCATATGCTGTATACAAGAAACCCATCTAATTCAAAAGGAAATTCATAGACTGAAAGTCAAAGGATGGAAAATAATACTTCATGCAACAGAAACCCCACCCTCCCCGCAAAAAGCAGGGGTAGCTATTCTGTTTGCAGACAATGTGAAGTTCAAACTAAGAATGATCAAAAGAGATAAAGAAGGTCACTACATACTGGTTAAGGAAAAATTTCAAGAGGAAGAGATAACAATCTTTAATATATATGCACTAAATATGGAAGCAGCCATCTATATAAAACAAATATTAATACACATGAAAAATCAAACAAGCAATAGCATAATTATAACAGGAGACCTTAACACCCCATTGACACAAAGAGACAGAACTAGACAAAAAATCAGCAAAGAAATAACAGAACTGAATTAAACTTGTGAACAAATGGACTTTAGGAGATGTGTACAGTGTTCCACCCAACAATGTCAGAATATACATTGTTCTCAGCTTCACATGTGACATTCTCTAAAATAGACCATATACTAGCTCGTAGAACATGCTGAAGTAAATACAAGAGTCAAAATTATCCTATACATATTACCTGATCATAGTGCCATGAAAATGGAAATTAATGAGAAGAGAAACTGCAAAAACTCCATAAGCACATAGAAATTAAATAATGCACTCCTGAACAATCAGTGGGTCACACAGGAAATTAAAGAAGAAATTAAGCAATATCCACAAACAAACGAAAATACAAATACAAGTTACCAGAACTTGTGGGACGCAATGAACGCAGTCCTCAGGGGGAAATTAATTGCTGTGCATTTCCACATCAGGAAAGCATAATGAACACAAATAAACAACCTGTTGCTATACCTCAAACATCTAGAAAAAGAAGAGCAAGTGAAGCCCACAGTCAAAATAAGAGAGGAAATTGTAAAGAGGAGAGCAGAAATCAACGCAATAGAGACTAAGAAAATAATACAAAGAATTAATGAATCAGAGAGTTGGTTCTTTGAAAGAATGAATAAAATTGATAAGCCCCTAGCCAACCTTATTAAACAAAGGAAAGAAAAAACTCAAATTCATGCAATAAGGAATGAAAAGGGTGAAATAACTACACACCCTGTGGAAATACAGAAGATCATCAATCCCTACTTCAAAAACCTTTACTCTCATAAGTTCGATAAAACAGAAGAAAGGGACAGATTCCTAGAAACATGAATTACCAAAGCTGGATCAAGATGTAAAACTGCTGAATAAACCAGTTTAAGTTAATGAAATTGAAAATGTAATTGGAACTTTACCAACAAAGAAGATCCCAGGTCTGTTGGGAGCCACTGGAACTAGAAATTGAACACATGTGCAGGGCTGCTGCATGGCTGGGGCAAGATAAGACCACAGCTGAGGACACCTGGCTCCAACTCCAGTTACCTAAATAAAGAATGTAGCTGCAGGCATTTCACACCTGTAGTGAAATTACTCCTGTAGTATCCTGCATTTTGCACTGTAACCCCCTAAATAAATACCGGCTACCCAGAGACATCCTCTGTTTTAGCCAGCGGAGTTCCCGAACTCTGCAGAGGGTTTTGATCCTCTTGGAGCCCTAAAATCATACCACTTATATCATTTATTTTAACATTCACCATACACTCGTTTAGGAGATCGGGGATCTAGGCCAGGTCCCCAATACAGGTTCTGGTGGATTCACACCTGAATTCTACAAGAAATTCAAGGAAGACTTAATGCAGACGCTCCTCAAACTCTTCAATGAAAGTGAAAGTGAAACGATTCTCCCTAACTCATTCCTGGAAGACCCAACCAAAAAAAAAAAAAAAAAAAGAGAGAGAGAGCTACAGGTCAATTTCCCTAATGAACAATAAATCCTCAATAAAATACTGGCGAACAATGCAGGAAGTCATCAAGATTATACTCCACGACCAAGTGGGTTTCATTCCAGGAGTGCAGAGATGAATGTTTACAGCACTTTGTTGAATAGGAGTGGTGACAGTGGACAGCCTTGTCTTGTTCCTGATTTTAGTAAAAGATGAAAGATTTATATGATCTGAAGAGCAACCAGAGTATATTGTTCCTGATTTTAGAGTGAAAGCTCTAAATCAATCAATAAATGCAAATCAATAAAAGTAATTAACCATATCAATAGAGCCAAAGATAAGAATCACATGATCATCTCAATAGATGCAGAAAAAGCTTTTGATAAAGTCCAACATTCATTCATGATAAGAACCCTATAGAAAATCAGAATAGATGGTCTTTTCCTCAATCTAATAAAAGCCATCTATGACAAACCAACAGCCAGCATCATATGAAATGGTCAAAAACTGAAAGCTTTCATTCTAAAGTCAGGAACAAGACAAAGATGTCCACTATCACCATTCCTATTCAATATAGTGCTGGAAAGATTAGCCAGAGGAATTAGACAAGAGAGAGAAAAGGAATAAGAATAGGAAAGGAAGAAGTTAAATTATCATTATTTGCATTTGACATAATACTTTTCATAGAAGACACCCAAAACTCCATTGAAAGACTTCTAGATGCAATAACCAAATTCAGCAATGTAGCTGGATACAAAGTCAACACTCAAAAATCAATAGCATTCCTGTATACAAACCACAAACAGAAGAGAAACCACACCCTTCCTTACAGCATCCAAAAAAATGAAATACATAGGAATCAATATAAAAAGAAAAAGCCGGGCACGATGGCGCACACCTTTAATCCCAGCACTCGGGAGGCTGAGGTAGGAGGAGCGTTGTGAGTTCAAGGCCGGCTTGGGCTAGAACACGAGCCAAGGCCGGCCTGAGCTACACAGTGCGACCTTGCCTCAAAAAAAGCCAGGGCTGGGAGTTTGGCTCAACGGCTTATGCACCTGTCAGGCAGGTGCGAGGTTGTGAGTTCAATCCTCAGTGCTGCAAAAAAAAAAAAAAAACAAAAAACAAAAAACAAATATACAGACATTCCTTGTTCATGGATAGGAAGAACAAACATTGTGAAAATGGTCATTCTCCCAAAATTGTTATACAGAGTTAATGCAATCCCAATCAAAATACCACTTGCGTACTTCACAGAGCTAGAGAAATTATCGCTAAAATTCATCTGGAACCAGAAGAGACCTAGAATAGCAAAGGCAGTTCTTGCCAACAAAGGCAAGGCAGGAGGCATCACAATTCCTGACTTGAAGTTATACTACAAAGCTACCATGATAAAATCAGCACGGTACTGGAATAAAAACAGACCTGAAGAGCAATAGAATAGATTTGAAGATACAACCACAATTGCAAGCACACTCAGCCACCTTATCTTAGACAAAGGGGCCAAATATGTTCACTGGAGGAAAGATAGCCTCTTTAGTAAGTTGTACTGGAAAAACTGGCTTTCCATATGTCAAAAAATAAAACTAGACCTATGTCTATCACTATGCACTAAACTTAGAGTGGATCAAATATCTAAATATTAAGACAAAAACACTAAATCTGCTGGAAGACAAAGTAGGTAGAAATCTTGAAGACAGGGGTAGGCAGAGAATTCATGAACAAAAATTAAACTGCATGGGAAATGCTTCCTAGAATCAACAACTGGGATCTCATCTTATTAAAAAGTTTTTGTATGTCAGAAGAAATCACCAAAGCCGAATGTGGCAGTGCACACCTTTAATCCCAGCCCTTGGGAAGCTGAGGCAGGAGGATCGTTGTGAGTTTGAGACCAGCCTGGGCTACAAAATGAGCTTAAGGTCAGCCTGGACTGCACAGTGAGACCCTGTCTCAAAAAATAG
>RJWM01029900.1:0-10412 GCA_004363535.1 Dasyprocta punctata | reverse complement strand
CAAAGGGATTCTATCTAGAACATATAAAGAATTAATAAAAATTGGGCCCCCAAAATTCAAAGACCCAATCCAAAACTGGGCATCTGAGATGAATACATACTTCTCAGCAGAAGAAATACAAATGGCAAATAAACACATGAAAAAATATTCAGCATCATTGGTCATTCAAGAAATGCAAATTAAAACAACACTGAAATTGCATCTCACTCCAGAAAGAATGGGCAACATCAAGAAAACCACCAATAACAAATGCTGGAGACACTGTGGGGAAAAAGGAACTCTTCTGCACTGTCGGTGCGAGTGTAGGCTGGTACAGCCACTGTGGAAATCGGGCTGGAGGTTCCTCAAAAAGCTGGGATTGGAGGTCACATTTGACCCAGCTTTCCTGCTTCTGGGCATATTCCCAAAAGAACTGAAAACATCATACGATAATAATATATGTGCACCCATGTTTATAGCAGCACAATTTGTAATAGCCAAATCTTGAAACAACCCAAATGCCCATCAACTGAGGAATGGATGAAAAAGATGTGGTATTTTTATACAGTGGAGTATTACTTAGTATTACTATAAAAAGGATCACATTGAGGCTTTTATAGGTAAATGAATACAACTTGAGACCATACTCATAAGTGAAATAAATCAAACTCGCATGTGTAAATACCGTATTGTCTCCCTAGTATAAGAAACTGGAAGCGTAAATAAGATATGACATCTTCAATAAATACTGTGTAAGATAAGAAACTGCTCAAAGGGGAAACATAACTCAGATAGGGAAAAGGAGAAAAGAAGGAAAGGAAAAGAAAAAAGATATAAATGTTTAGATATACACTTAAGATAGCTAAGATGATTTTTCTACTAATTCTATTAGTTCTTGGAACAAAACAGTTAACATTCACAGGATTAGACCAATTTTGTATGTCTATATCTGGAAATCTGAATAACTCTTTTTAAGATAACTATGCAAAATAACAACCTTTGTTAAGTTCCTACCAGCTTGTTTTGAAAGCCCATATTATATTGTTTTGGGTTTTCATTATTGTTATTTGTTTCTTTTATTTCCTGTTTTTCTTGTATTGTTTTGTTTTGTTTTCCCCTCTACTACAGAAAGGATAGATGTACATGTATAGGATTATACCTGCCTAGAATTGCTCCTAAAGAGTTTACAATAATTGATTTTATTATGTGTGATGGTATGAACAGCTATTTTGAAGAAAACGAGACATTGTGATAGCTATTGCTGATTTCCTATCATCTTGTTCTGAAGTGCTATAATGCTTTTATTCTTTAGTTTTGGTTAGTTTTATTCTGCTGTGTTTTATTTAATTTTATTATGTGTGATAGTATGGATGACTGCTTTGAAGAAAACAAGACATTATAGTAACCATTGTTCATTTCCTGTTATCTTGTTTTGAAGTCCTGTAATGCTTTCATTCTGTTGTTTCGATTGGTTTTAGTCTGTTTTCTATTATTTGATTTCAGTATGTGTGCAGGTATGGACTGCTTAGAAGAAAACAAGAGATATTATGGAGCCATTGTTAATTTCTTATTGTCTTGTTTTGAAGTCCCCTAATGCTTTCATTTTTTTGTTTTGATTGGTTTTATACTCTTTTGTTTTGTTTGAATTTATTATGTGTGAAGGTATAGACAACTATTTTGAAGAAAACAAGAGGCATTATGGTAGCCACTTTTGATTTTTTATTGCCTCGTTTTGAAGTCCTGTGTTGCTTGCACTATTCTGTTCTGATTTGCTTTGTTTTTTGTTGGTACTGGGGATTGAATTTACAACCTCCCATCTGCCAGGCAGGCGCTTAAGCCACTGAACCAAACTCCCTGCCCTATGTTCTGATTTGCTTTGTTCTGTTCTGTTTTGTTTTGTTCTTTTCAAAATAAGATTTTAAAAAAGGCAAAAAAATTTCCAGAAATACTACATGCTGCAGCTGTGATATACTTTGTAATCTTAATCCAGTATTACTCCTAGTTTGGAATAGTCATCACAATCTGGAATCCAGAATTAATTAATTAATTTATTTTGGGTACCAGAAATCATATTTAGGACCTTGTGCTTGCCAGGCAGGTGCTCTATCCCCAGCTCTGAAACCCAAAATTTAAATGACATGCAAAGAGGAAAACCTCATTCATTTTCTTGTGGTAACAACACATCTGGTCTTCTTGTCATTAATGATTGTGATTGCATATCTCAAAAGGTGATGATCTGTAATCTTAAATTAAAAGATAAGCTGAGATTGAGGATAGTCAGATTAAAATAAAAGAATAATGTTCTTAAAATGCAATTTGATAAAAGCAATTAACATTATGATTTCATCAAGGATAAGTAAATACTTAATAGAAGAAGGTGTTTGCCCTTGATTTGCTACTTCAGAAATATTTAGGTTGAAAAAAAAAAAAAGAAATATTTAGGTTGGACAGCATAAGGGACCCTTGTCATGATTTTGGTCTAAAATGGCCTCAGAAACCTCAGGCATTTGGAAGATGACTGGATTATGGGGGTTTATAGCTGTCTTGCTGTTAGGAATGGGTCTTGTTGTTAGGAATGAGGTGGGTCACTGTGGGTATGACCAGCTCCTCCACTGACTCTCTGCTCCTAGGTGCATTATACGAACCGCTTTTCTTCCACCTGCCATGACATTTCCTGCCTTGGAGTCAGCTGGTCATGGATGGAAACTTCTGAACTGTGAGCCAAAATAAACCTCTCTTCCTTTAAATTGCAGGTGTTGGATATTTTGTCCCAGCAAGAAAGTAACTGATACAAAGCCAAATGGCAAAATCTTTTGTAATCTATCTCTATACTAAGAACCCAATCCTATTTCTTAGGATTCCTCAATATCTCTATACTTCCTAGCACTTTCACATATATTTTCTTTACAAACTTGATCTTTGTGTTAACTCTGTGAAACTGATTTTTGATAGCTAAGAGATTTGATATTTGGATGAGTTGATTTACTCTTTATTTTTAATTTTTTTTGCTGCTTAAATTAGGCAGATCTTACTGACTCTGTCACCTAATTGACTTTCTAATGTTTATATGGTTTTGCTGTCTCCTGCTTTGAGTATTTCTTCATCTCTCTACAATTTAGCTATTTCATTGTCTATTTAATATTTTCATATTTAATTTAAATTCATTCTTTTTGAAGACTGTCATTGCTAATGAAGTTAACAACTTTTTTCCTTTTAAATTTCAGTGATGCTATGTAATGCAATCTGAAATTACATAGTATTTTGATTATTCCCTAGTTTTTCAGGTGTATGCCTTATATCTCCTACAAAAAAATAGAAGTTCTTCAAGAGTTGGGGTTAATGAGTATACAATTTTCTTGTTCTGCCTGCTATTATAGAGGATATTCATATTAGAGGCTCAAATACATACTTCTTAATAAAATCTTTCTCAACCAGTTCTTTGAGAAAATTTCACCCTAGAGAAAATACTTTGACTACCTGTTCTCTTAATTCTCAAAGGAATGGCAGATAGAGAAGTGAACTTATCACATGCAACAGATTCACGAGTGCACTTAATTCTCCCAGGTTAAAAGGGATGGTTTGATGAGCTGACCATCATCAATATCAAGATAAAAGTTTAGATAAAACAATATTTTTGGCCATAATCATTGTCTTAGAATAAAAATGAGACTATCTGAATATGATGTTTTAAAGACATTGTGTAATTAGAAGAAACACAAGAATTTACTATGTTAAATATATGAATAAAGTACTACCAAATGTATAACGGGTAGGTTTGCTCAGATTTTTTTTTAAACTTGCAAAATTACTTAACTAGAATAATTAAACAATTATTTAAACTAAATATTTTAGAGATATACTATAAGAATTGCTATACTACTACTATAAGAAGTTTTAACCTTCTAAATAACAAACATTTTACCAGAAGTGATGATAATCATGATACACATTTGCATCTGACAAAAAGGGAAGGAAAGGAAACAGTGACCTGTGAATCAGTCTCTATCCACTTGAGATTTAGCTTCAGAGAGAACACAGAGACAAATGTAAACATGGAAGAACAATTCCACACTTAGCATATGCATTTGTATTGAGTGCCACCTTCCCCAACCCCAAGTTAATTCACAACAGAATTGCCTGCTTTCCTGGCTGTCAAACTCTTTGCATTGGACTAGGCTGAGAGAGAAATTTAGTGTCTACACATCCTCAGGAACAAGCAAAGAAGACATACAACTAAATTTGTTACCGGTTGCCACAGGGATATAGTTTAGTCTAGCTTCCTATATTAAGGAAGGCCTATAGCTCTAGGCCTGTTAGTGTGTGAGGTGAGAGAGAACAGGTGCAGTTTTTATCTGAGAGGACCATTTTAATTCTTTTGTGATTAAAATAAAGGAGGAAAACATACCACCTCAAAGATTTGTCTTATAAACAAAGGAACATGGAGAAAACTTTTAGAGAAGTCAGTAAATGTAAGTATCTGAATGCTTATAAATGTAGAATATTACTATGACTTTGGAGAGAATAATGAAAATAAATAAATGGAAAGCACGAAGAGTCTTACGTTGCTAAGAGAATGAAAATGAATGAAAAGTAGGCAAGATAAAGTGGGCGGGGAAGAAAAGGTAATAAAGAGAAAAAGTAAATGGTTTCACAGTTAAAGTAATTTAATTGGAAATACTGGCATGAACAGACTACTAGATGAAAAAAGGTAGAGAGATTCTGTTGGAAAAAAGTCTTCAGTGTATCTGTGAAGCAAGACAATAAATAATTAAATCAAGGGCAAACACTAGAGTTTTCAGTTGGTAAAGTTCATAGTTCAGTGTTCACCGTGAAGCCTTAGGAAAAGCTGCAGTAAAATACAGGGTATTCCAAAGGGGTCGTGAAGAACTCTGCAGACTGTGATGAATGATCAGAGCTTTGGTCATGGATTTCAGCTCTCAGTCTTATGAGAGTCATGGGAGAGTATAAGTGAAGGACGATTCTTAGACTGGGAACCTGGTTCGGAGCAAAATTCCAAATAACAAAATTGTAGGTGATAACAGGTAAACGGGCCAAAGGCAGCCACAGAGGGAGATTCCTAAGGGTTACTGAAGATTAACTCAAGAACGTTTGCACCTGGGTGAATGACTCTGCAGAGAATTATTTTTTGGGCTCAGAGAGTCATGGAGAAGTAAAAATTAAAGGGAAAATGGTGCCAAACATTTTTGTGAATGCTCATGAATCTTCCTGAGTCGGAAATGGTGGCGGAAGCTTTTAAGTACAAAAATTACATCTGCTAGAAATGTTTAAGTTAACAGCATGTTATCAAAATATTCATTCTCCCTTCACTAGGAAACAAATTCTTTATTTAGTAACATGCTGGGCAGCACTGTTGAGATCTCTGTACAGTGATGGTTAGTTCACAGCCCAGCTAGCCATAGAGAGTATATATTTCCACATTTTAGACAGAATGGTGTGTTACTTCCTATATTATTCATCAGTTCTGATTTCTCTTGTAAATATAAGTAGGAATCATTTGCAAAATAGCAGTGTAGAATTTCCTGTGCAGACAGATGCTTTTTATATTTTTAAAGCATGAGCTCTTTTTTTTCTTAATGCTCTGGGAAACTGGAAACTGGTATGATTTTTCATATCAAGTTTAGTTTAACATATGGCAAAGAGCTCACTCAGACTGTCTCCAGGCTTTGCAGTTAACAGTTTCCAGCCTACACAGGAAACGAAATTGTGCTTCTGACGCATTCCCATTATATGGGAAGACCGCAGAGAACAGTCTAAAGTTAAACCACAAAAATTATGTTTATACAAAGCGCAGCATTCAATTTAAACCACAGTAGCACAGAAAGCTTCAGTTGATGCTTCATTTCCATTTTTAAGTTGCACTAGCAAAATATTTCACAGCCTATCAGTAACCAAGTATCTGTTAAGTCTACTCTTCAGCTTTTAGTTAGGTAGATAAACAGAGATCGAGTTCAGAATTTGGATATTGCCTTCTCTAAAATCTTTGGGTTAGAAATCAACTTGAGCTTCTAAGGCTTCTACTAGATTTTCATACATCATAAAAATGAAACAAAAGAAACACCTCACCTATTGAGAACCCTTGGAGAAAGAGCTGAAGTTCTCTTTGTGCAAAATAACTGTAAAGTTCCTCTTTTTAAAATAATTTATTTTTTATTACATGTTTGCAGCACACAATTCTTATATTCTTTGTGAGGAGTTGGTACAATTTAATTATTCTTTTTTCATCATTTTCTCTTTACCCTCCGACCTTTTTCTCTCCATCTCTTGGTCTCCTTCCCATTTGCAAAAGATCTATCTCCCTATTTCCTGTTATATATTTTCTTGTACTGTACAGTTTATGGAAAATAAAGCACTGGCTATGATTACCTCACCATTACACAGGGTTATGTGTTTTCATGAAATAGTTCCATGTTACCATACACCTATACTTTTGGAGCTCTTGGGTTACATATATATATATATATATATATATGTATAAAATATGAATTTTTTGGAGGAGGCAGCTTTCATTACCCACTACTATTGTTTTAGAATTCTTCCTCTCCTTTCTCTAGTTTATTATAATGTTTCTATATGATATATTCTTTACAATGAGAAACTAGACTAAAAGTGTGGCATGATTAAATTCTGCTTAAAAATGAAGCTATATAAGGCTATAAGTGTGGACTAGGAATATTCTAACAAAGAAGCACAATGAGAGGGGGAAGGATGCAGAATGTTTTTTTGTTTTTCTTTGATCAAATTATGCATTCTCTTTGAAATCTAGTTTTCTCATCTGTAAATGCCTTACAAAATTGCTGTTGAGATCAAGTAAGATTATATATATATAATATATATATATTATATATATATATATATATATGCCTCATGAAGTTATTGTGAGAATTAAATTAGATCATCAAAACAGCATTTAGCACATTGCCTGGCACAAAGTGGCTTTCCTTAGTCTTTCTTCTCAAGAAGGTTTTCACATTTAGTTCCTTGTTCTTTGCTGCAGACCCTACCATTATTAGCAGGAGAAAGTCAAACTCCAGATAGTTGAAATATTACTATTAGTGTTTACTCTACTTCTATGAACTTCTGGGAGGTGTTAATATTTTGAAACTAACAAATAAAATTCTTTAAATTCTCAGATAGTACTTTTTAATGGAACTCCTTAATAGTTTGTCTTAACATAATTTGTGCAAACATTAATTAATAATTAGACAAGGTTAATTGTTCTTTGTCAATAAGAAAATGTGTTGGCATTTTTAAAATCAGCACTTTACTCTTCTTGTTAGAGAAGTGATACTCATTAAAAGAAAGTTATAGAATATAGAAAGCAGAAAAAAATTAACACAATTCTCAATATCCAAGATGTGTATCTTTTCATTATTTTTGTGTATGATTTTCTTAAAATTTTGACGCCTTATGTATAATTTTGCATTGTTTGCATACATATTTTTGAAAGTTATATTATTACCAAATTTTACATAAGCTTAAATTTGAAATATCTTCTTAATAGTTCACTTAATAGTTATAATTTATTTAAGTATTTCCTTTCTATTGGGCATTCAGTTTCCATTAAAATTAACAATTTTTCTGTATTTTGTACTCTTTCCTATGATAGACTCCTAGAAGTAGATTCATAAGGTAAAATGATTTTTAAGGCTTTTGCCAACTGGGAAAACAGCAATCTTGGAATCACGATTGACTATAAAGGCTATCTAGTCAAGCCTCTCTGGCGTCTGTCCTGTTTACTCTGGGTGAATGCTTCAGTCCCCTGTTTTGCTATGGGTAGAGAATATCACCTGGCATCTGTTCCCTTTATTGATGCCAACTGCAGTGAGCGCTGCAAGGTCCTGATAATACTTTTCTAAGCCTTGACTTCTGATATCAGCTAAGTATCTAATGTCTCATACAAGAGACCAGTACTACTATTATAATAATATTGACATTTTACAAAAGATGACCTGACTGGGCTACAACGCGAGTGCAAGGCCGGCCTGAGCTACACCGTGCGACCCTGCCTCAAAAAACCAGGGCTGGGAGTTTGGCTCAGTGGCTTAAGCGCCTGCCCTGGCAGGTGAGAGGTTGTGAGTTCAATCCCCAGTACCGTAAAAAAAAACAACAACAACAAAAAAAAGATGACCTGAAAGCACAAACAGCAGGAGAACTGAGGCAAACATGTCCTTCTTATGTTGTCCCAGGGACTGCACTGCTTACTGGACTCATGGCTGGCTGTGAGCTCCTGACATGAGTATACTCATAAACGCTCCTTAATACAAGTTCACCAGATTAGAAAGAAAAGATTTAATAAACCCACTCATTGTGTAAAACAGAAAGCCAATCCTAACTATGCAGCTCTCTGAGTAATTGGATTAACCCCGTCCCCTACAATTCTGCTGAGAGCCCAGACTGAGATGCCAAGGGCAAATATCCCACTAGCTCACAGCTGCACCAGCCACCTGGGCTTTCGCCTCCACTCACCATGTGATGACAACCACATGAAAAACCTAGACTCAGAATTCAGTCTTACCTGACTTCTGAGCTGTGGACAACACAAGCAAGCATGAAATGATTAATTTTTAAATTCACTGTGTTTTGAGGTATTTTGTTACCCAGCAGAAATAATTAGAAAAATAACTTTTAGAGATACATAGTTTTACAAATTCTGGATTCAATGAAAACTGACATTTATAAATTGAATTAAGTTACTATGTCTTCTAGTTTTGTAAAAACTATAGCAATCCTGCTTCTTTTATTAAATAGGATGTTATATACTTTTTGAAAACTCCAGGATGTTTTCTAGCATATATCAACATTTGAATTTGTTTCTTCATGGTTGGATGAATACAAAAATGTACTATCAAGAGCACAGAAAGATATTTTTAAAGTTATTTCTTTTAAAAACTGTGGTTAAAATTCATAACAAGAAATTTATCCTCTTAAAATTCTAAGTGCATAGTCTACTATTAGTAACTATTGGTATGATGCTTTATAATAGATATTTAGCATTTACTCATCTTGTGTAATTTACAACTTATATCCATAAATAGTGGCTCACTATTTTTCCCTTTCACCCTTTTCACAGTTTCTGGTAGCCATCTATTCTGTGAAAACTCATTTTGTCAATATCGTTTGCTGAAGAGACTATCATTTCCCCATTGTATATTCTTGGCACCCTTGGGAAAAATCAGTTGAGCATAAATGTATGGCATTCTTTTTGGGCTCTCCATTTTGTTCTGTTGGTCCATAATTTCTCTGTCTTCATGCCAGAACCACATTGATTTAATTACTGTAGTTGTATCTATGGAATTTGGGAAGTGTGATGTTCTAGCTTTGTCCTTTTGTCTCAAGATTGTTCGGGATATGTTGTGTCTTCTATAGTTGCATATGAATTTTAGTATTTTTTTCTATTTCTATAAAAATGCTATTGGGTTTTGGACAGGGATTATATTGAATCTGTAGGTTGCTTCGTGTAGTATGGACACTTTAACAAATCTTCAACTCCATTAACATGGCCTATCTTTCCATTTATTTTTTACTTCTTCAATTTCTTTTTCCAGTATATGCAATTTTCAGTATAAAAGTCTTTCACTCTTTTTGATTAGGTTTATTGCTACTTTATGCTCCTGTAAATTAAATTATTTTCAGATAGTTTCTTATTAATGTATAGAAATATACTGAGTTTTGTATATTGATTTAGTATCCTGAAACTTTATTAGTTCTGAGAGTGTTTTGTTTGTTTTTTGATAGAGTCCTTAGGGTTTCTACATGTGAGATCAGGCCATTCACAAAGATCATTTTACTTTTTTCTTTCCCATTTGGATGCCATTTATTTATTATTTTCTTCCCTAAATGTTCTGGCTGGAAGTTTCAGTACTGTGATGAATAGAAATGGTGAAATTGAACACCTTTGCCTCGTTCCTCATCTAAAAGGGAAATCTTTCAGTTTTTCACCAAGGAGAGTGATATTAGCTGTGCAGTTTTCACATATAGCTTTTCTTATGTTAAGGTAATTTCCTTCCATTCCAAATTCTTGCTGAGAGGTTTTGCAGCAAAAGGATGATGAATTTTATCAAGTGTTTTTGTTGCATCTATTACGACAATCAAGAGATTTTTATCCTTTGTTTTACTAATGTTGTGTGTCATATTAATTGATTTTTATACATTGAATTATCCTAGTATCCCAAGGCTAAATCCCATTTGGTTATGGCTTGCGGTGTCAGCATATTGTTGAATTTATTTGCTGATATTTTGTTGATTATTATATTTATGCTTCTCAATGACACTGATTTGTAGTTTCTTGTAGTGTATTTATCTGGTTTTGATATCAGGACAATGTTCACTAAATAGAATGAATTTGGAATTGGTCCTTTCACTTCTGCTTTTTGGAAGAGTTGAAAAGGATTGACATTCTTGATGGAAGGTAT
>RJWM01029899.1:0-23965 GCA_004363535.1 Dasyprocta punctata | reverse complement strand
TCCATATGGATGGTCCTTAAACTAAAAATAGAAACCTTCCTGAAAGAATTAAAGACATCATTTTACCGTGATAAATGCACACCACTTGTTACAGCAGTTAGATTCGTAATAGGTGAGTTTTGGAAGGGGCTTATATGCCTATCAACAGATAAGTGGATCAGGAAAATGTAAACCATATATGAGCTGGAGTACGATTCAGCCATAAAGGGTAAATTTGAGTCATTGCAGGAAAATGGATGCATCTCAAGACCATAATGTTGAGTGAAGGAAATCAGACCCAGAAGGTTAAATATCACATGGTTCCTCTGATATGAGTGATCCCAAATGGAAATAATTTAAAGAACAAACAAAAAGAGGGATGATAGAAAACAAGAAGGCAGATCTTGTGGACATGAGAAGGGCTCTGGGATGGTGGATTGGAGAGCTACTGGTGGAAGGGGAAGAGAAATGACCAGGATGTGATAGGGATGTGTACAAACTCTCACACTGAATGTAACCACTGTGTACCACAGATACGCATCAATCATAAAGAAGATACACATTTCCAAGATTCAAAATCCCAAACTTTAACATTCTCTAATTTTTGATACTTTTTTGGTAAAAATTATGCAAAATGGACCCCCCTCCCTGTTCCTAGTCCTCCAGCAAAACAAAAACACTTTCAAGTTCTGCTTTAGAAATCCTTACCATACTGATTTGGTTGTGACTCACTGCTTTTGAGCTTGAATTTAGGAAGCTGCATTTCATTGGAAATAGTACAAAAAGTTTGTTTTTATTCTTGGTTAGTAGAGTTAAATACATGTGTCAAAATTCAGTCTTTCATATGAAACTTATTCAAATTATAATAAAAAGAACTAAATGGAATAGAGTTAACATTGAAGACTCAGAAAGTTTGATTATATATTAAAAATAAATGATTTTAAAAAGTGATTTGAAATTTGAATGCAATAGAAATTCATTCAAATGGTGATATTTATCTCATTCTCCTTTTTTCTGAGAAACTAAATTTTAAAACCTAGTATACTATCATCTACATAATAATGCCTAATAAATATCTTTGACAAAGAGAGATATATTAAAATTTTTAAAAATATTTATTTTATTTTATTTTTATTTTTTAAATTTTTTATATTTAAAAATTAATCAAAGGTTTAGAAAGGATGGCTTTGCACAAAAGATAGCTTTGCACATGTAGCCCAATCTGTCTCAGCAGACTTTCGCAAATTAAAATCATCCATATAATAAAGACTAATAGTGTGGTCTGTGATATGTCTGCCTGAGGAGAGTTTTGGAGAAATGTCCTCACTGCATAATGTAACATTCAGTTACTACATAATCTTGAGAAAACAACTTCTTATGCTTTGTAGCTTAAATTGTAAACAGTGTCCTTTAATTCTTGGAATAATCCTGCCTTTCTTGTTTCGTTCCCGTGGTAAATGTTGGGGAGGGTGGTAAACGGCTTCCTCTGCTCCTCGCATCCTAATTTTCTTGGCCCCTTGGTTCTATCACTGGCCAGGAGGGAGTCTTCTCACCCTCTAGCCTACACCTAGCAGGAGCATTTTCCCACAGAAACTTTTTTTTACAGATTTCTCTGCGTGCATAGGTGAGTGACTTTGGTGCATCAAGTTTTAAGAAGATAAAGCTCTTTGTTCATGTTGCTATTAAACTCTGCAGTAATATTTTAATACAAAAATATTTTAGCCCATTTCATGAGAGTCATTATCATAGGTATAACATTGTGTTAATGACTAGGGAAGGGGTATGACTGATCATTAAGATGAATGAAAAAGCAAGAGAAAATGAGGCTGAGTTTAGGCGCAACAGCATTCTAATGCCTGGAATGTGACAGGCTGTAGGACTGTTCTGCTAGTCATCAGATTTCAGAAACACCTGAGTTAACTGATCACATAAGAACTAAACTGAGACAGAAGAATTGGTTGATATTACGTGTAACATAAGGCAACCCATAATGTGCTAAGAGAAAATATTTCACAGTAAAAGAGTTTCAATACATTTATTTACTTAATTTGGATAAGTGTCTTGGGCAAAAATTCTCTTTAGGTCAAGCTGAAATAATCTGAAATTAATTTTGGTTCATTTTTGAGGAGGTTGGTCTTCCTCTTTTAAAAGGAAAACCTTTATCATTGGTTTAAGCCTTTCATACCTTTGGCTCCTATATATCAGTTTTATCTTAGTATAAAGAGTACCTATTTAATTAAACTTGAAACTTTCTGGGAATCCTCTCAGAAGAGTTGTTTAGTTGTTACATTTTATCCAAATACAATTAATTTAACTTTACATACAATTTTTATTTCATATTTTTACACAATAAAAGTGTATTTGAGCTAAAATAAAATGTTAGTTTTGCTGTTTTTTCAAAATTCATAGCTAGTTTTGCATTCTTCAGAAAATTATGTCATACCTTTGAGCAGATATTGTTCATTTTCATTGTGTTTAGATGAGATATAACTATTTGCATTGAGTGGGAAGAATAAAATGAAGAAGAGTCATACAAGCTAGGGGATCACATTTTGGTTACCAATGAGGATGAATTCAGAGAAAACTTGTTTAAATGATGAACTGGTAGAATTGAGTTCAGTGTAAAGAGAAATGTCTGTATACAAGGATTTTCTAAATAAAAATAGTGAACTGTGCTTTCTCTTCCCAAAAATTCTTTTCCTTTCTGAGGATGAGAACATATACTATATGCCCTTTTAGTTTTTCTGTTAATTTTATGACTTCTTAAGATTCTAGTGAAACTGGAAATACAAAGAAGGAAAAAATTAACATAATACATTTTTATGAAGCACAATACTATAGTTGAGCAGAAATACAGTTCTAAGCACATTAAAAACTTCTTCATGTAGTCTTTATCCACTAGATACAATGCTTTAGAAAACTAGTTTGTGTATAAAAAAGGATGATGTCCTGTCAGTTGTAGCAAAATATATGTAACTGGACATCATTATGCTAAGTGAAACACGCCAGATGCAGTAGGACTTAACCACACATTCTCTTTTTATACTTCGATGCCAAAAGAGACAAACCAGAATATATCCTAGGGATTACTAGGAGCTGAGAAAGACAGGGGTGGGGAAGGAAGGAGGGTGTATTAGGAGTATCAAACACAGGGTATAAATGCGCACGTGCTACACAGCAGTGAGCAGATATAATACGTTCGCAATAACCAATTGTACATTTTACAAATTACTACCAGAGAAGAACTGGAAAACTTTGAATACAGTGTAATGGCAAAGAGATGGCTACACTAATTACCTTGATTTGATCAGTATAGATTTTATGACATATGGAAATATCTCACTGTACTGCAAGTATAGTTGCTATGTGTTAATATACATATATTTTTTAAGTTTGAGGCAAATGAAAATGACCCCGATTTGATCATTACACACTGTATACATGCGTTGAAATATGACACCCTATTGCATAAATTTGGACAATTAAATGGAAAATTAGACCTAGCATATGCTTTTGACCATTACCGTTTCAGGTTGTCTAGCTTTGTAGTGTCGTATTTTCACATTTAAAGAAGATGGGTAAAATATTATAAAAAGTATTGTATATAAACTAGTGAGCAAAAGAAAGTATTTATATAAAAGCATTTAATGAATATTTTTAGATTCTACTAAATAGAGCCCATAAAGTTTTTGCAATGTTGCATTGTGAGAAAAATAGTTTTTGTTGTTCCTTATTAAATGCAATGTTTCATTAGTAGTGAATCGGAATTCATTTTGGAACGAAACACCACATGATGGCACTGTTTACTAAGAAACTGTTCAATCTGAGGCCCCAGAGTTTGGGGTCCTTTATGGGCTCTGTTCTGTGGCTCTATCAAACTGGTCACCACTTTCAATGATTGTTTGAATACTTGGTTCTTAAAGGTGGAAATGCTAACTGCTTTTTATTCTGTAAACTGTTTGATGTATGCAGACTCTATTGCAGTTCCCTTCACAGACACTGAAATCATTTAGAAGCTGTTGGACTTGGCTTGCTGATTTGCTCCTGTGGGTGCTTGCTGACAGGTGGGAAGCACTGGAAGGAAAGGAAGAATGTCTGTGAGCTAGAGGTTGGGATACACCTCCAGTGTGTGCTCTGGATGTGCGTAACAGTGGCTGGTGAATGGTGGTGGGGTAAAGCAACAGCCTCGAGTGTTCAAACCAAGAGGCCAAGGCACTTAACGCATGAACATAGTGGGCATGTGGCCAAGGTCACTGAAATCTGAAGGTCAAGATGGCGGAAATACTCTCAGCTCCTCCCCTCTCCTTTACTACCATACCCTATTCTATTTGCCAAAGATTCATTGGAATACTTCTTGTCCTGTTTAAATAATATAATCAATTACTAGAGGCTTAAAATGTGCATATGTTAGAAACCTTTTTCTTCAGTTTCCACTTTAGAGGAACAGCCTATATTTCCATCCTGCACAAAACTTTAGGTTGCTGCTAGATTTTATGATATTGAGGTCCATAAGACAATGACGGAAATGATGCTTCTCTGCGTTTACACCCACAAAACCAATTGTGACCATCTAGATAAATATTAATTACACACAAAGGGAATTTTTGCAAATAATGTGAAACTACTCCCGTGTTAAGTCATTAAAGCTCGTTTCCCTGGTGGCTGGTGTATAACTCCAGCAGGTCAGGGATCTTTATCTGTTGAGTTCTTACTGGGTGCCGGTTATTAAGCAGGTGCTCAATAAAATACTTCAAATGAATAAAACAAATAAATATTTGAATTTCTGGTACAGTGACCCAATGAAAAGCTTGGTTGTCAAGGAATGTAGTGAAATGCAGCCAGTGTGATATTAAAATTAGAAGAGTGAATCCTTTACTTCTCTTGAAATACTTCTCATTTGCAAAAGATCTATCTTCTTGATGTATCAACTCTCCGCAATGAATGCTATCACTGTGAATTATAAATACACACTAATAAAAATTAATACAAAATAAAGGTGTACTTCTAATTTGTGACTCTTTCATAAGCAAATAATAAAAGTATGTTATAAAATTTTAGAAGTAGAGAGCAGTAGTTAGCTAGAATTGTCATTTAATGATCAAAAGATGGTTGGCAGTAAGAATTTTAATGCCCTAACTGGAGTTTCATGTCAGTGATGCCAGTGATGAAGGCTGAGGTGGTACTTCTTCTGGGTTAACTGATGCAAATATATTGATGAGGTTAACTTCATTTATTTGTCTTCAGTCATTTATTCTGTTCAGGTTGCTGTCTGTGTAGGCAACTTCCTGATTGCTGTTACTACTTTCATTTCTTTAACTGATGATAAAATCCACTCAAAAACGAATTGCCATCCCACTGGGTTGGGCATCTGGAAGCTTCTAGGTTGGGCAGAGACGACACACTCCAGTTCTTCTGTCTATGTCACGTTGTTGAAGGCCAGGGAAGTCACGCACTTTATCCTTTTGCATTCTCATTCATGCTTCCTTTCTCAAGTATCGGTCTCTGCTGACTCCCTGCCCTCCACAGCGAGCAGGCCCTGGAGACAATCTCCCTTCTTAGTTATAAATGGTTGTTCTCAGGGTAGCCTCATTTTAGCATCTATACGTTAACAAAAGGGGATTCCAAAAACGAAGGAACGTATTTTCGTGTAAGAGTCAGTGAGCCATGCTACATAAAACCAGATGCTCTGGAGCACAATTTCTGGACTGGAAATCCAACTCTGCCCTCAATGGTTCTGCCACTTTAGGTGAATGACTTAACCTCTTTAGGCTTCAGTTCCATCAGGTATAAAATAAGGTCTAACCCATGAGAGGACTGTATAGGTAAAGTGTCTGGCACACAGCAAGGACTTCACTAAGGGCAGGGTTTTTAGGCACCAGTGTATGGGAGTGCGAAGGGTTGTGAAGATCTAGGGGGCTTCTGACATTCATGACTATTTGTGATCGATTATAGAATAGGTAATTCATCAGTTTAATCCTCCATACCTTAAACCAGGTGCTTAGCCACACGTGGAGAAGCATATGAAAAACCAAGAGAGTGGTCTCTTTTGGAATTCTCTGAGAGGTCCTATGGGGACCACATTTTCTCTTTTTTGCCAAGTAGGGAGTAAGTTATATCTAGTTTTCTTTCTTTCTTTCTTTCTTTCTTTCTTTCTTTCTTTCTTTCTTTCTTTCTTTCTCTTTCTCTCTCTCTCTCTCTCTTTCTTTCTTCTTCTCCTTCTTCTTCTCCTTCTTCTTCTTCTTCTTCTTCTTCTTCTTCTTCTTCTTCTTCTTCTTCTTCTTCTTCTTCTTTTTCTTCTTCTTCTTCTTCTTTCTTTCTCTCTCTCTCTCTCTCTCTCTCTCTCTCTCTCTCTCTCTCTCTCTTCTTTTTGCATGTGTGTGAATTGAACTCAGGACCTTGAGTTACCAGGCAGGCACTTGTGCCTCTGAGCTATATTCCTGGCCTATGTCTAGTTTTGCTGACCAGATAGTCCTCTCTTCACCTAATAACATACAGGGTTTATAAGCTTAGAAATCATTTCATTAATGCTGGCAGAAGGATGCTGAGACTGAAATATGTTAATAACAGGCAACGTAATATATTTTCAGCATCATTGGCATAAATGAAAAACTTGCTTCCCTGGTTTCTCATTTCTATTTTTTTCTCATCTCATTTAGCTAATTATATTTGCAAAATGTGAAAATGTAATCCTTTTGCATGATAGAAAATTATACTTATCACTTAATAGTAAGCTCATTTAGCAACTGAAGGGTATGAATTTCAATCCATTCCTTACAATTCTAACTTGTAAATAGTGGTCTCAGACACAGGTTAAATGATCTACTGAGGCAGCTTAAACCCTGGTACACTGGATGGACTGGTTCAGTAGTGACACAGCAGTGGGCTCTTGTTATGCTTTGAGGCACCAAGATAGCTAACAGGCTGCCTAGTCCGGAGTTGGTGAGAGTCACTGTATCACAAAGCAATGGAATAAAAGTTAGAAGATTAGAGCTCAGGCAATGTAAATCACCTAGAGGTCAAAGACAGATTTTTCTTTTTAACCAGTTTAGAGAATGATTGTGAAACAAATGACAAATGTTCATAAACATGTCCAAATCTATTTTTCTACCCTGAAAAAGTTACAATAATTCTGCTTTATAATTGAATGCACAATCGACATAAAATTTTCTAACTAGTGACCCGTAATAAATTCTCTTAATTAAATTACCCATCAATATCTGTGTGGTCATTACAAATTGAAAAGTTAAACTAAACCCAACAGTTTTTAATTAGAAACACATGTAAGATGTACTTAGATTTGTGTTTAATAGATAAAAGCAGGGAGAGAGGGTGAAGTATGTATAATACAAATTATGGGGATGTTTCAGTTCTTAGGCAAAATAGTGAATATTAATTTGAGAAACTAATGTTCAAATAGAAATAAGACAAGAAAAATAGTTGAAATCTTAAAATAATGCCATATCTGGATCATGTGACTCTCTTAATAAATATTTGTTGAATCTGATGGGAGATGAGAATTTTGTTTACACTTTAAGATTTACTGAGAAAACTTTCCTTTTTCATACTACATGTTTCCATGCCTACAGTAATGCCTCAATTTTCTTTTCAATCTATTGGTTTCTAAACTCAGTAATTCTGAGTATGAGTTTTCACTGTATCCAATACCATGGTTGAAATGTAATTGAGCTCTATCCTTAACATCAGCTTGGAAAATGATCTGAGAAGTCAGCTCTCTGGGAGCTTGGGTTTGTAGAAAAGTTTTTGTGTCTCTCATCAGAATGTATCATTCATTGTTCATATCATTTACTTAAATTTTGAAATTATAATGCTTTTCTAAATTTGGAAAAAAGTAGATGTGAAACATGAAATGCAAGCATTTGAATATTAATAAAACCATTGAGTCCAACATTTGTTCTTAGGCATTATTTTTTACCTGAAGTAAACACCTGAGCTGATTATGTCACATGTCCATTTGAGCTCACTCCTAGAAATCAACAATTTATACATTTAACCCTCTTGAAAGCAACAGGACAAAGGTCTGTGTTGATGGACACTGAAGAAGAAAGCTGACGGGAGCATAGTTCTGTTCATTATTTATACTATTTGAAAATTGGTTTGGTTTTACTGTATGATTATTCCTCCTTTTAAAAAAATTTCTACCTGCTTATACAGTAATTGAAAGTAAGTATGTCTTTGCTTAAAATACGAATAAAAGTAAAGGACACATTAAGCCCACGGACATCTGAGAATTGGGTGGAAAAATCTTATAAAAATTTGGTAGAGCTGGTAGAAGTTCAAAATTCATAAGTAAAAGTATATAAAGCACAATCTTATTTTTTTCTGTTGCATTTCTTGTTCTGAAACCTTGTTCTGTCTGATGTGAAAGATTAGTCTAGGTCCACAGTTGTAAATTCAGAGAAATTCAGTGATCTTTTCATTTTGTCATCTTGAATTCCCAGTGAAACTTACAGTTCCTCCTTAACCATCCTTTCTCCATAAGAGAAACCCCTGCAGACACATCTGATTTTTTCCCTTTCTTAGCCAGTTTTCTTAACTGTTTCTCACATGTAGGTTCAGGGCCCCACATAGCAAATCTCAGATGTTCCAGGAGGTCCACTGTTCTACTATGGGGCCCTCTGCATGAGTTGCAATTCTCTGGCTTTTGTGTCATGTAGGACCAGTGATGCTGGTGAGGCTGTGGGTGCCATGTTTCCAGAACTGGTGGGCGTAGATGAGGGCCTTTTGGGGATAGGCCACACCCACTACTGATTAAAACCCCTGGTCATCTCACCTCTAGTTAGGCTGCTGGTGGTTTGCAGGGTACCTAAATGAATACAATTTTTACCTTTTTTTGATGGAGGTAAAAGAAAGAGGGAATGTAGATATGATAGAAGTTCATTGCATGCAGGTATGAAAATGTCATAATTAAACCCACTATTGTACACAATTAATATATGGTAATTAAAATAAAACATCCTTACATTAAAAACAGTTTAGAATTTCCTATCTCTTCTCTAATGTTCTTCTTTCACTTTAACTCATGGGATCTTCATGTTAGAGTGGGAATTCTTAAGAAGGAAAGAATAAAACACTTCAGTTTGATAAACACCTTTTCCTATTTTTTTATTGCAGTTCGATTAAAGCTTTTCATCTTCATGGCTGTACACAGATTGTTTTATAAATATTCCAGGGATATATGAAAACTGTATATTTTCTGTTCAAAGAGCAAAATTTTTCTACATTACATCAAATTTATTGACTGAACTATTACATCCTTCATGACTTTCTTTGTTTTAGTTTTCTATTAGATTTGGTTAGTTCTGAAGAGTATGTCAAAGTCAGCTAGTATACATTTCATTTTTAAAACAACATATCTGGAGTTTGTTTTATGGTTCATACGTTTGTAAGACAAATTGTATTTGCTATTATTGCCTGAAGTTTCTCTCAGTCTTCTGATCACCGCTTTTAATATTTGTGAAGGAAAATTATGCCAAACCTGACCTTTGCAAGGTGATTGAAAACATCTTTGTGCAAAGACATTTGCATTCCTGACAAAGTGTTCCAACAATTTTCTGAAAATTTTAATGAGATTAAGATCATTTCTAGAAAACTGCTAATTGTCTTTTGGAGACTAATAATCATCAGCTGGATGTTATGACTATTTAAATACCTTTTGAAAACGAAAGTGTACTAAGTAAATGACTTAATAGGCCTGTTTCAGTCTCCTTCCTTGCAGCAAACTTGAAATAAAAGTTTGATCCTATATCAAACTCTATGGCAAGTTATTTTTTTTTTTAACACTTTGGAGAATACTGCCTTGCTATTCATGAGACCACATACTACAGCTTAGCTGTGGTTCAAGTGTCCCTCAAGGGGCCATAGTGACTATGACTTGATCCATGGGGTGATGCTATTGGGAAATGGTAGCACCTTTGGGGGTGGGCTTGGGGGAGTGGCCTTGGGTCATGTGGAAGTGGCCTTGGAAGGTAGTTCTCACTGACCTCATTGGTAGTTCTTACAAGAAAGCTGTTATCATACTCTGAGCTTACCTCCACCTTTCTTGTTTGAGATGTGACCACTGCCTTCTACATGTGCCTGCCGTCAGAAGCCACACTAGTGGCCTACCTGATCATGGATATTTTTCTCACTTCATTGGAGATATTGTCACAGATTTACATGCATAGCAGCACTTGGACTATGATTCAGGGTCTGTTTCCTACTCATTTTGACAATGTCTGGGCATTTATTTGACTTTTAAAAATGACAGGGAATAGAATGTGTACTTTGATTGAAACATTACACATTAAATACATGTGTTGAAGAAACTCATTAATAGTCACTATTTCTGCCCCTGCAAATGCTTCCCAGAGTATATTAGATGCATTGGTTTAGAGGTGCCTCCTTGTAAGGACAAGATGTTATCCTCTTAGTTGCAGATGCATTAGAATGAATAGACTTAGCTGCACTCTAACTCAATAGCCATGTAGAAGCACATGGATCTGGAAGACAACAGGTGGAGGTGGGAGTGGGCTCTGCTATGGTTTGAGCATACTTTGTCCTCCAAGAGATCATGTGCTGGAAGCTTGGTCCCCAGTGAGGAGATGAAAAAGGTGTGGCATCTTTAAGAGGTGGATCTGAATGGGAGATCACCAGGGACACTGTCCTTGGAAGGGATGAACAGGGCTCATGTGGGACCTCTTAGCAAGTTTTCACAAGAGGGTTCTTGCCTCCATCTCAGTAGCTACTATGAGTGTTTCTGTGTAACTCAGTTAAATAAAAAGACCAAGGCTTGTGCCTCTTGTCTTTCCTTTGGATAACAATGCGATCTCTTTCTCCTACCATTGGATGTCATCTACTACAAAGTTTTCACCAAAGCCCTTGAACCTTAATAATTGTGAGCTAAACAAATCCCTTTCTTTATAAAGTTACTTACTCTCAGATATTTTATTACAGTACTGAAAAATGGACAAATACAGCTTTCTTACCATCATTTTAGTGGTCTATCTGGGAAATTTGAATTTTCTGTCATGAGACTCTAGAATATGTGGTTCTCTAGGTTTTGGTTCCCAGAAGGAAAATGCTTTCAGCAGGGAATGCACCAAGAATCTCTCTGAATTTTTAACTCTGACTGTTACCCAGCTACACTGGATTATTTTTCCTTCACTAGATTGCAGGAAAAATTGACTTGATAATCAGAAAGAGGTAGGATGGGGTCAGGGGTCAGGGAAGTTGACTGTCAACTTTGGGATGCCAATTGATAGTCCCCAAATTTTGAGAATAATGAATAGAATCAGCAGTTACAAATCAAGAAAACCATAATATTCAAGAATTCAGAACTCTCAGAGAGGCAAGTCTTGATCATCCCACTGGGAAACCTGCATATAACTGCAGAAGTACTCATTAAGGATGTAGGTAGCATGGAAAGAACAGTGCAGGAGAGAAACAATGACTATTCATCAACACAAGGCACTAGTTAAAGCTGTAGATTCTGTTTTGTCCCAGTGTCATTTTTCTTGTAAGTTTTCTTAGGCAATGAGAGCAATCAGAATCCTGGTGGATCTAGAGCAAACTGCAGAGGCGGATCCAGTAGGGGTAATGGCAGCAGATAGTGCAGTGCACCACCCGCAGTCCACCTTCAGGGATGAGGCATTCATTTCCCTCACTGCTGGAGTGTTATCTGTTGATGGCTCACAGTTGAATTGGTGCCTTGCAATTGCCCCCAGCCAAGGAAACCGTGCCCATTACCAGGGATATTCCATATCTAATTCCTACTCCATGTGGAGGCACAAAGTCCCAGAGATCCATTAATTCAGGACATCTTGGAAGCACTGTCTCAGCTTCAGAGGTCTCTGCAAGTGATTGAGACTTCTTGCCACAAGATGAGTGTCCCTTTTGCCTAATCTTGCCTCTCTCACGCCATTGGAGTTACTGCCACAGACTCACATGCATAGCAGGCTTTAGACTCTCTTCCCTAACGCAGGGTCTGCTTCCTACACAATTTGACTATGTCAGGGTACTTATTTGACTTTTAAAAATGACAGGGAGTAGAATGTGTACTGTGATTTAAACATTGCACAATAAATACATGTACTGAAACATCTCATGGTACTCCATAAATATGTGTGATTTTTAATGTATCAATTAAGAAATGACACAACACATTAAAACTGGGTCTATCAAAAAATGGACAATTGATTTTTTAGTAAATGTAGTTACAGTAAGCGATAAAAAGAGTTAACTAACTCCCTCTGCTCTCCACATTGATTTTTTCTTTTGTTGACCCAAGCAAGATTCCTTTCTTGATTTATTAAAAAATCGTTTCAATTTTTGAATCCTAACCTATGAGTGTTCTTTTGGACTATGTGTCTTTTACCTAATGATCTCAATGAATTTTATCTTTTTTATTATTCTAATTGACAGACTACGAGGTAGAACATGAAATCACTAATAGAGTGCAATATTTTATACATTGTTTCAAGTTAAAATCTATTCCATCAAGGTTAATAGTACAATGTATTACATGACCAGCTGCTTTTATTTGGTAGAGCTATAGCTACATTTGTTGTGAGCGAAAAATTACAGAGTGTTCATTAATTAAGTGAATGGAAAGAAGTATATCTTGCAAGAAACATCAACACCATGTTAGGAAACATCACAGTTAACCTATTATGACTCTATTATACTGTACACATATGGAAGTTCTGCAGTAAACCACTACTTTGTCCATCTTAAATATATGCTTTTTAATTCAGTTACATTAAAATAGTGTGATCTGGAATTTTGACTAGTCCACAAGTATCCTGGTAGGGTAACTATATAATAACAACACATAACAGCGTGATTCTGGCATAAGGGTAAACTACAAATGGAAAAGAATAGAGTTCAGAAACAAATCAGTATATGGATGGACATTCTTCTGATTTATGGAAAAGAACACTGCATATTCAGGAAAGTATGCATATCTTTCCACTAAATTAAAAGGTGTTGGATTGAATAGGTAGCTAGCAACAACAATAACTATAACAAAAAAATTTGACTCGCAGCTCACTCAAAATACAAAAATTGATTCCAGGTACACTGCTGAGTTAAATATGCAAAAGAAATAAGGAAAATTTCAGGGCAAGCAGAGATGTACATTTTTTTATGGCTTCGTATAGTCAAAGAAATCTTAAATAAGGTATATAAAGTATTAGGCAGAAAAGAAAAAAAATGGTGGATTATATTGGCAAGTGTAACTGAGACTATAGAGAATTTAAATAAAATATTTACCGGATGGTTTGTTAGCATCTCATAATTTACATAGTTTACTTTTGTCTGGTTCTTTTCAGAAAATGAACACAAAGAATCATCTGTATACCTCAGCAGACAATGTAAGTTTTTACAGTAGAGCTAAGAACACAGCTAGTGCTGTTCTACAGAGAAAGAAGTTTGTCTGAATGTTCACTTGAAGATTTCTTGTAGTGTGTGGTAGTCTTTTTTCCCCCAAAATGGTCCATACAATATTCATTACCAAAATGCCTCATAATTGTTTCTGAGGAAATAAGAGCAGAATTTTGGGCCTCGATCTCTTGAACCCAAACATGACAGTTAATAAAGAACTACACTTCTTAAAGAGGGCTTGATATAAGGACTGTAGAGCTGTGGTCCATTTCCTGATTTCCAGGGTTTATGGCCAGCCATTATCTTTACTATCGAAGTATTTTTCTTCTGCTTTGCTTATATAGTAAAAAGGAAGCTGAGAGAAGCTGTAAAAGAAAGTTCCTGCAAACATTTCCTCTAATGAGAACATGAGTGAAAGTGCAGACTATTAGTTAAATGGACAATTATTTTTTTTCAAGTGAAACTATTTTATGTCCCAGATAAAATATATGCTGAAAACAGTTTTAATGACTCTGATGTCATTTAATAAGTCCATAACACAGATTTCTTTCAGATGGTTCATTTCTTAATCTTATAAAGATTTTTACTTTTGGCAAGATGTATAAAGTAGGTTTTCTAAAGATATCCATGCATTTTATTTTTACTTTAGGTAGATAACAATTATAAGGGTTACATCAGAGGTGTTTTGAATACAATTGTAAATCTCCAAAAATGCCTAAGACTCAGTCACTTTGGTCAATTTAGAACAGAACATACTTTTTGGACACCCTTTGAAAACCACTAATGTCAGATACTTTTAATTTAGTGTTGACTACTGATGAAATTTTATCTCATTCTTCTAATGCATGACTCTCTTTCTATTCCCCTCTTTCTCTATACAAGTAAAATAATTGCTTAAATATATATGGTTTTCTGGGACCATGGAAGAAAAATTTCCAGAGTGAAATAGTTTATGAATCCTCAAAGAAGTAAACCATAGTTAAAAAACATAGAATATTTAAGTGGGGAAAGTAATTCTAAGCTACATTCTCTAGAAATGAATGTATATTGCTACAGGAAACAAGAGTACTACTTTCGTTAGACTATGCAATTTCAGATGAAAAAAAGGAAATTTATATGCTGACCACACAATGCTTCTCCCTCTCTCTCCTTTTAAAACTATGTGCTCTAATTATGGAGACCGAAGTGTCATCTGGTAGACTGTTCATCATTCGAAATATTCTGTATGCTTGATAAAAAAATTAGCACACTTAAAGCAAGATTCTAATTTAGGTATCTGTGTTGTGGTCACTTTTTTTTTTTTGCGGTCACTTTCTCTCCCTCATTATATTAATTTGATCTAAGTTGATTAAGATCGGGATCCTCCACAGGAAGCTCTGGAACCTTTAGGAAAGTGACTATCTAAGCCCTTTGGGAACAGATCGGTGTTTTACTTTTCAATAAACCTATTTGGGGAACATTGGAGGCCTGTCCAAGTCCAGAAGCTTCACCTCTGGTGTTTGTAAAGAAGGAGGAATAAAGGAATAATTGCAGTCTTCACAGGGTGGGCCGCAGGAAAGGAGCCCTGCAGAGGGAGAAGCGGTTAACAGAAGCTGCTGGCAGTGTCACGTGAACAGAGCCTTTCAATTCCAACACTGAATTTTTTTTTTTTTTGCATCAGGAATCGAACTCAGGACCTTGTGCTTGCCAGGCAGGCACTTATGCCACTGAACTATATTCCCAGCCAACACTAGATTCTAATGTGGTTTCTCTTGTAAACCACCTGAGGGTGGATGAAAATAGTACAATCACTTTGGGATTCTGTGGCATTGTCAAGAAATAATCTTCATAGTTTTCTCCACCAGTTAGAATCTATAACTCATTGGGCCCAGCCATAAATAAGATGCAAAATTTTTTATTTTCATCTGTATGTGAGAAAAGATATGGTAAATTAGAAAAGGTGTGATATTAATTACTTTTTGGGTTTGTTAGTTTTTGGAATTACTTGCCAAGCCTGAAAAAAATTCCTGTCTCTGTTCTTAATACAGCAAGTGGCCGAAGTTCATGAAAGTTAATAGAATAATTAAGTGCGACTCCATAGGAGAGAATTACAATAATTTTTAGTTGAATATAGCATGAGTTTTTCAGAGTGGTGAAGATAGAAAATTAAGTATGTTTATTAGACTTTGAGGTATTCCTAGGGGATTTAAAATGTCACAATGGCACCATCTATGGATGCCAGCGTGAAGTGCAGCTACAACCACTATGCCTCGTGATAATCACCTTTCCTTTTCATTTAAGCTAAGTGCTGTCAACTTCAATTTACCAGAGATAACAACCAGTTCATCTGAACCATCACGAGAGTCTGCATGGTTGACTGCACACCAACCAAACACCACCTCCTCCTTCCCAGTCTCTATTCTGGAGAATCTGTATGCCTTTGAATCTATTCTTCAGAATTTCTACATCTTGTGTAAAATACTTATTTAATTTTTAATGGCAAGTTGCACAAGTTCTGTTAGGGATATGAGTGTTTGGGGTGGAGAATTGTTTCTCTCTTATATACACATATAGTTTTGAAATTTCCTTTGTTCATGACCAGGAATAAACCCATAGTCAGAATCAGGCCTACCTGGACATCATGAATTAAAACAACAAGAAAAAAATGTTTTTAGAAGTATTGCATTATTTATGTGAGGAAAACAGGTTAATATTTGAGCCTATGTTTGTAGGAGTTGGTTTCTTAGTAATGTAATTTTCTAGGTACAATGATTAAGTTAATTGGAGAGTGCGACAAAGAGCTTATTTGCCAATACATTTTGGCAGGTAGGAGGCAAACACTTTAAATTTAGTTAGAGATGTCCAAAGGAAGAAGCTTGTGCTTGAGCTCTTGTTCCTGTTGAAAGGAAAAGGAGAAAACCTTTGCTTTTTAAATGTGCTTTCTAGCAAGCTTTGCTAGATTCAGCTCTTTTGACCAATGACTGTAGTGAAAACAGTAAAAATAATTTACTATAAACTGGACCCGAGTAAGTGAATTTATGACTTTCAAAAACAAAACTTGAACTCATTCTTTGTGCCTTTCTGTTGACTAGCTCTTTATTCTATTACTCTTCTTGGTTTGAATACTTTGAAAAATCATTGTAACTAGTAATTTGTTTCTTCAGTACTGCTTTAGGTATTGGTAGCCAGCAGTCCTTCAAATGATTGGCTTTTATTTCTTCTAAGAAAACATTTTAGTATTTAGTCATTATGAGAAAGTTGCATCTTTATAAGTGCATTGAGCATTTGTAGCCATTTCCAAAATGATAGGGGAAAATCTAACACTAAAACAACGTAGTGTCTTCCAGGATTGGGTTAATGTTATCTCCCAGAAGACATGAGAAGCGCATTGGAGAGAACTCTCTCTCCCTCTGTTTTCCTCTCAATTTGCCACTGTCATGGTGTGTTATTTACTTTACTTTCTCCTTTTAACCACTCATTTATTGACAGTCGTATTTTGCTGGATAATATGACACTTTTTTGCAAATGAACATCAAGCTCAAACCAATGCGTGATGGTCTGTAAATAATGCCCGAATAAGTATTTTCTGTCAGATTTCGCTCTTTTCTCACATATCTGTGTAGTACCAGAAAAAAAATGAGTCAGGTGGACTAGTAAGAAAATGTTTTATGGTGTAATCTAGTGGAGAATTGGATCCTAAATACTCATTTTACATAAAACTAACTTTAAAATATACCATCAAAATAACCTTATTTGAATCTTCACTACAGTAGTTGTTCAATTTTGCTCAATCTCTTCAAATATTACTCACATATACCTCTGGCATTGCTGTAATTTTCCTGGGTATATCATTTTATGATAATGCTTTTTGAATAATATTAAGGAATAATCTGAAACCTTGGAATTATCATGTTTATTGAATACTTACCAATTTCTAGATGGTAACCTAAAATTATTGTACATATCTTTTTATTTATACAATATAGGCAGGGGGGCATTTATTATTATCCCCTTTGCTGAGGGCAGGAGCCGGTTAGTAATTCAACCAACATCACACAAGAAATGTCGACAGGTCGTCAGCACTTGGTCTAACCTTGGAACTTGTGCCCTTCGTGTGCACTCTTGCTTCTCACAACTAAAAATGTGCTAACAAGATCAGGACTGGACAATGTGACAGGGAAAAGAAATACAGTTAAATAGGGTTTATTTTAGGGACTTGTACTAATAAGTTATTAATTTATTTATCTAATGGTTATCTATGTTTTGCTTTCCTCTACACTTGAAGATAAGAAATAGTTTAGGCTGTGTGACTTACTATTCCAGAGGTCTTTAAAGGAGCACTTTTGCCACTGAGTTTCAGAACAAACCAGAAAGCAAGTAACCTGCACTTAGTTTTACATAAGATCAGGGCTCAGGGACAGATGCAGGTACTATTTGTGGGTGAATCTTTATAACAGGAGTCGAAACGTTTTAAGTCCACCATAATAAATAAATCGACCACATGGCTGCACAAGTCTACAAAAGCAACCAGTGACAACTGGGAGTAGTGCTTATGAAAACAGGAAGGGATTTTTTTTTAAAGCAAAAATAACACCTAAAAAAAAACTGAGTAGTATTTCTACGCACACCTTGGAAGCCCTCTTTGGCCTTAAGAAAAAGACAATCTTTATTTGGAAGGATGTTTTCCTAGAATATATATCCTTAGAATTTTTCTCTCAGACTCAAAGAGCAAGAAGTTAAGTTATATTAAATGGTATTCCACAGCCTGAAATAAAAATGCATGTGGTATCTGTTATGCAATTGTTATGGGTATAATTGGGCGTAATAAAAGTCTTGTGTGTTTAGGTCCTATAGATGACTGACTAATCAGTTTTATTTAAAGTCAGAAGGCCCTGATATATTTGCTGACTTTAAACCTATGTATTAGGGATTAATCAATTTTTAGGTGTAGCATGAAGCCTTTTTCTGGGAAGATATAGCTGCTCTTTGGATTTCTACCTCCTTGTTGTTGAATAATCATACCTTTAAGTCATTAAAATTTTTTCTACTTTCAGCAGCTCAGTATCTTTAATGTATGGAAAAAAGTTACAGATTTTTGTGAAGTTGAGAGCAGAAGCAGCCTCCAGCTTTATGATTCCCTCATTTTCCATCATTTTTACAATGATTTCATTTTTGACTAATTCAGCAGCTCTATTTTTTTGTCCTAAACTTCATGGAGACTTTCTGGGCATTTAACTTAATTTGCATATAGCAGTAACTTTTCTTTTACACTCATATTTCTTCAATTAATGCCAAGCATAATTGTTATATAACTACAAAGATGATTGCATGGTAATATCAGATTTAATCTAAAATATCATTGGCCTAATTAAGAAAAAAGTTTTATCCTCTCAGTGAAAATTCTAGTTCGGTATTTTAAGGCTGATAGGATAACTCAGTCACCCTTAGGAGAAGCACCTCCATCTAACTAGTTGCTCTGGTGGTCCAACTAGTGTTACAAGATGACTGATCTCGTCTTGCCACTACATTCATACTCCAGTCAGCAGCAAATGGGGAAAGAGGAAAGATGTATGTGTTATTACATGTAGTAGTATGGTGCTTGATTTGCATACATGACCTCAACATAACTGTCTTATCTAGCTGCAAGGGAAGCTTGGAAAAGTGCCCTGTACCTAATTACCATGCGGTAGTTCACTAAAAACTCTATTATTACAAAAGAACAGAAAAGGATAGAACAGATAATTGAAGGACATGGAATAGATCTATTAACCAATGTGACTTTTTTAAAACCAGGTGGATGATTTTGTAGGTTTTGCACTGACTTGATTCTAGTCTTGCCACTCAATATGAGTGAGGAGGCAAAGGCCCGGGAGGACCTACCTAACCAGAGTCCATAGCCTGCTTTTAACCTCTCTATGCAGGATTCTAAAATTCCTTGTCTCCACAGCCCTGAATCTGCCTCCAGGGCCTCAAGTGGATCCTCCATAGGGTGAACTCCAAGAACTTCTGTAGTATGAGTGGAGTTTGGGTGAGAAGCAGTTCTTTCACATGAGTTTGAGACCCCTTGTGTATAGGTGGACTGGAATTGGAAAGGGAATGGAAGAGAGTATCAGCCAGGATGCCCAGCACTGGCAAATTCCAACAGAGAACTCAAAAGTGTTCAAATACCTAAAGTTGAATTTGGTGTTTCAGTTCATAATGTCTGGCATTTGCCACATAAGGGAATCAGATCATTTATCTACAACTGTATAAAGACTATGCCAAAACTTTGTTGGTTAAGATTACAATCACTTTATTGTTTCTGTTCAGGCAGTTCCACAGCAGTGCAGGTTGGTCTGGAAAATCCAAGACATGGATTCACTCATGTTTGGAGCCTGATGCTGGCAGTCAATTAAGATGCTGTCTTTTTTTTATCCTAATGGTCTCTCTTTCCATGTGTTTTATTAGCATCATAGAGCCACTCAAGGGCTTAATGTGCACCATACAAGGGATGAAAATAAGAAATCATAATATTTTTTATGGTGTAGGTCAAGAAATCACACCTCCACCATATTCTAGTGCCCTGTAGCAAGTAATGGAACTTGCTAAGGTAAAGGGAGAGGGAAAATAGGTTTAAATATTGCATAGAAGAAGTTGCAAAATCGCAGTACAAAATCACATGAAAGATGGGAGAGATTTCCATGGTCATCTGAGAAACAATCCATTGCAACTTTTTATTTAATGGGTTTAATAAATTGTGGTGTGATGGCTCTGTTTGTAATCTTGCCTCAGTCCCCGAAAATAGGAAGCATGCATTTGTCTTTCATTATTCAAGTATTCACTAATTCCTGCACATAAAACCCTCCTTCCACAGTTAAGAATCTCCATTCTTAATGAAAATATCCATAAAGTCTTTTCAAATTCCTACATTCAAGTCCAGGTTCTCTGGGCGACATCCAATGCTTTCCGATGAGTCTAAAAGTCCCTCATTGTGGTAGGATAATCTATAAAAACCAAAGGAAAGTTAAACTTCTTCCCATACTTGTATTACACAAGGGTGGAGTAGAAAGAAGATAATAACTACAGAGGAAATACTCATCAAGAAAAGGAGAAAGTGGTGAACCTGTAGGAGTTGTATGGGTAAATGCTTGAGTGTTTCTAGTTCAACGCCAATTAGAAGCACAGGTTTCCTGAGATAGAAGCCCTATCCCCACCACAGTGCTCATTGGGCCTTTGCATTTTCCTTATTGATAATTGCCTTAGTTACTTTTCTCATTGCTGAGACAAAATACCTGATACCCAAAGCTAAAGGAGGAAAGGTTTATTTGACTGACAGTTTTCAGAATTTCAGTTCATAATCAGCTGGCTCCAAGGCAAGGTGGCATGGCAGAGGGGAACAATTCATGGAGCCTGCAAGATAGCAAAAGTAGCAAGGGAAAGGAGACACAAGCCTCTTTTTGTTCCTTAAATTGTATTCAGTCTACTAGGATTACGGTGGTCCCAACTCAACCAGTGGACTGATTTAGCAATCACTCACCCTTAATCTGAGCATCCTTAATTCCAGTATTGCACTATGAATCAGTCACACACACACCAGATTCAGCCACCTCTGAAAAAGCCCCATCTCTGACTGCATGAGGCTTTGCGGGGAACAGCTAGACACAGCCACAACAATACTTTTTCAAGAAGTGGGCTATGTAACATGGGCTCGAAGTCTGTCTGTTGCCGGTACAAAGGTTTTAAACTCAGTTTATGGTCCAAAAACCCATGAGAATTTTATTGCTAAAGAGAATTAAGACCAATCTGCTATCATTCTATTTCCTAGAAACAGTAGTTTTCCCTGCTTGCTTCTGGTTATGGCCATGTAGGGATAATGATACCCAAAGGTCTATATATGATTTATAAACCCAAGAAGGCTGGACTTTTATTTACTGTGCTCTGTGTTCTGTCTGCTCTTCCTGATTTAAGTGAATGGTTAAATTCGATGATCTGAAACAAGAGATGTAGATGGGGGAGTGATAGGCTTCATCTGGTTTTTGCTGTTGCAATAGGTGCCATGCTTTATAGTGTGCTTTAGAGAGGAAATGAGAGTGTAGCCTAATCACATGAGTTGTTTGGGTGAAAGTTGGTTAAGAAATTTTTTACTGCAGATTAAAAACAATATAACTGAGTTTCCACTATTAACTTCTCAATCTTATTATTATTTCTTGGTAACATTACCCTGGAGTGGCTGAGAGCATTATCTCTGATCTGACTAGCTCCAGATAAATATGTTCTCTCTCAAGAATCTACCATCTCTCTTACCTTGGTCTCATTTCCCTCTCTGTGTAGTAAATGAAAGTCTAGATTGTTTTTCTTTTTGCAGTATAGGGGATTTAATCCAGGACCTTCAGCTTTGGTTTCATCCAGAGTCCTTTTTCTCTGTTTTTATTTTGAGATGGCATCTTGCTAAATCACTAAGGTGCCCAGGATGGGTAATCCTGTGATCCTCCTACCTTAGCAGGAGGGCTGAAACTGCAAGTGTGCACCACCATGCTTAGCCCCTATGTCCAGATTTTAAATCCAGAATTTTAATAAAGTGTGATAAAAGTATTTTTTAAAGAAAACTTTCAACACTTTTCCATAAATGCCTCAAAATATTTTATTTGCCTTGTTTGTATTTCTGATCTGTATCTGTGCTATAGTTATTTTTTTATTGCATAATTTTTACTTTATGTCCAAGTTTCTTTCGCTTGGCTTTTCTAAATCAGCATTGTGAGATGTTAATTAAGAAAAGCAAGCCACACGTATAATGAATAAATACACTTATTAGAAAACAAAAAGAAACAACTGAAGGGGACTTTACATGATGTCTCATTTAACTCATCAAAATTATTTAACCTGACATAAAATTATTAATAAGTTATGTATAAGATGTGTGGGGGAGTGGGTACTGAATCTTCATCCTTTTGTCTGTGTTTTATACTGAAATTGCATATAAATTTGGATTAGCCATTGTTTCCAGTGTTTCACAGAGTGCTGTTCTAGATCTTCACACAAACATGGGATATAACTAGGACATATTTGTTATCAAGTATATTTTCCTAAACATTATGAGGGATGGGTTAGCAGTAGTCTCTTGACACAAAGTCAACTGTTCATTGAATGGCAGGAGAGATGTGCTCTGTGATGGAATTTGTTTCTCAAATCATAAAGTTCTGCAAAATTTTAATTTGAGTCATTGTGTTGGAGGTAACTAATAATTTGAGTCATTCTTGTGGGAGATCATTAAGTTCGTTTTTATTTTCTTTTTTCTGTAAACAAGGAGACAATCTAGGTTGCTTTTTTAATTTGGAAAAATAATAGTAGATTCAGGGAGAAATCCAGTCAGGTCTCATAACTGCCACTTTCTGTTATTTCACAGAAAAAGAGACTTGCCGAGGCTATCCAAGCCAGGTCCAAGTGTAATGTAAAGGTGGACTTGATAAGAAATTATTTTAGGAAAGAGTAAATGTTGGTGCTAAATTACTGTTGAAAAAATGTCTCTCATCTCTAAGTAACTAAGGCTGTTAAATATCACTCTTGGTTTTCTGCCCTGAAGGAAAGCCATTAAGTCCCTAGGAGTATATTCCAATGCCAACACTCCAGCATCCTACAGGGATAGATCTTCCTCAAATGTAAAGGGCATCAGGAGATTGAGGGAGAGGGGACACAGAGGAGAGGAAGGGGAAGAAAAAAAAAACAATGTGTGTTAGGTACATGTGTAAATGTCACACAAGAAATATATCGATTATGTACTAATAAATCTTAATTAAAATGAAAATAATCACATGTGGTTAGTGTCTACCACATTGGGCAGTGCAGGTCTAGACATTTGATTTTTTTTTTCTCAAGGCTACCATTCCCATTTATAAGCATGAGCAGATAACTACAGATACCTATTACACCCCCTTTTTTATTTGACAGAGATTTCCAATTTCCTCCCTTCAGACTTGCCCATTTAGATTATTTTTGGAGCCTCACCATGTGCAATAGAAACGATTTTATCTGGTCCTTCAACTTGTTTTTCTAAAACTCAAGAAACACTTATCTTGGTAAATGTGTGCACACAGGAAGATTTAAGTATTTGCAAATTATATTTTGTTTTCAAGATCAAAATTTTCTCTGGATTATACTCTTCCAACCGCAAAATACTTTTCCATACCCAGAAAGGAAAGTTGCTGATAGAGTCTTTTCAAAGTAATTTTCTGGAAAAGATAGAAGCATATTATTTAAGGCTTTGTGGACACTTATCCTAGGGTATTCAAACTCAATGGCATGTAGCCCAAGTATAGGAAACAATTCCAGGCAAAACTCTTCAAAACTGAATGAAGCCTTTTTATTTTCTGTCATTTAATCAGAAGATGAGAGCGAACCACTGTCTTTCAAGCATAAAGGAATGGGTGTGATGGGAACTTCAAGTTGATTTTCTGTCTCCAATGTGCAACCACAAGAGTGGTACCCATTCCCAGGTTTTTGTCCCTTTGAGAATGCTGGACACTCAAAGAGCAAAGACAATTGGGAGGGGAATGGGCGGAAAGGGAAAAGGGAAGAGGAGGGGATATAAACCTGTATATGTGTATATGTAAGATAACTAAAAAGAACACTGCTCAATGTATTCGTTATTGAG
>RJWM01029898.1:0-23967 GCA_004363535.1 Dasyprocta punctata | reverse complement strand
GCTCACACCAGCGTTTCTTACTGTTTGATTTTCTAAGGATTATGAGTTTTTCTTTAGCAAGATGGAATCTTAGTGTTGTTTTAATCTGCATTTCTCTGATGGCCAGAGCTGTTGCGCACTATTTTACCTATTTTTTGGCCATTTGTATGCCTTCCGTACATATTTAGAAATTTATTGTGCAAAATACACCTTGCCATTAATCCCCCTCAACCACTCCCCCTTTCACTGAACACAGTCATCTCATCATTCTTTCTGCTTTCTGAAGCATTTCTGACAGTTGTCTTTGGTGTCTTTAGTTGTGCATTTGTGGCAGCCTGAATGACTTGAATGCATTCAAATGTTCAAATTTTCACATCATTTTGACTTTGAGGACAAGGTAGGAGCCACATGGTGATAGACCCGGTGACTGACATGGATGAGGACACACTGCAAGTTCGTCTTTGAAGGAAATTGCAGCATATATTGGACTGACAAGGGGTGAAAAAAAAATCTGAGAATGTCTAAAAAAATTGAGAAAAAAGACACTTTGTCAAAATACTAAAACCATCCAATACCATCAGGCATGCTTAGACTTACCTTGTTGGTAATACCTGTTTTAGAGCAGTAACTATTTTTAAAAACGCATGCATTCACCATATCTGTAGATCATTGTATCTATCAATCTATGTATCATCTCTCTCTCTCTCTCTCTCTCTCTCTCTCTCTATTTATTTCTTAGTATTTTGGAGAGGGCTTTCAAGAGTTTCTTTTCCCTCATGTGGAATCGTACAGAGGCAGTGGACTGCACTGTAGAGGAGAGACTGAGGCGCCATCAGGCAGCTAACGGAATGTCTCCAGAGCCCACCTCAGTGGTAGAATAGTCCGGCTATTTCCAATCAGCCTTCTCCCATTTGCACTTCAGGGTTTTGCAGTACAGGGACCCTCATTCCCTCAAGAGCCCCCAGAGGGCCAGAGGGCCTAAAGAGAAAGTGAGTGTGGACAGCAGAGGGGCTGAAGTGGGAAGGGAAAAGTCAGGCAGGGCAGAGGAAGGGATGGAGGAGGGAGGCCACGCATGGCCCACATTAAAGGACACAAGGCAGGTGAAGACAGGGTTGAAGATGGGCAGAGGAGGAGAGAGGTAGACAGAGGTGGCAGAGCACAGTCAGGAGAGGTTCATAAACGGGGTGCAGTTAGCCAAAAAGTTCCCATGTGGGAGAGAGGATCACATAAAAAACAAAGGCCTCACATAAACCAAGGGAAACCATCTTCCTGCCTAAGGAGTCTCCAGATAGAGGGCAAGGTCTCTCTGATTCTGCTCAAGACACAGCACCTATAAATGTTAAAGCAAAGAGAGTTTCACTGACTTGGTGGCACACACACTGTGGGAAGCTGAGGCAGGACGACAAGTTTGAGGCCACCCTGGACAATTTAGTGATCTAGGCCCATGCTGTCTCCAAATTAAAAATGAAAAGTGGGCTGAGGATTTATCTCACAGTGATGGTGCATGTTCAGTCACCGGTACTCTAAAAAAATAGGTAATTGTCACTGGTTAGAGATGGCAAGGAAGACTTTCTTCAAGTGGTGGCCTATCAAGTTAGACATAGAGGAGAGGAGCCCAAGACGAGGGGGTGCCCTGAGGTCAGAACAGACCTGCAGCCCAGCCTCCCCTTCAGCCCAGACACCCTGGGCTTCCAGGTCTGTGACACTGCAGGGGAGAGGGTACGATGGTTGCAGGGAGCAGAGCAATGGGGTCATGCAGTGAGGCAGAGACTGAGCTCCCCTGCATGCATTATGCACCAGTGGGTGTTCACAGCTCAGGTTCAGGGTGTGGCTCAGGGCATGGGAAATTATTAAGAGAAATAACTGGGATAATGGAGGACTCTGGATAAACCAAGCCAGTAGGATCTTTGGCCATGGTGGAGCGGCATGATCAGACATGCCCTGGGGATGGGAAAGGATGAGCTACCCGATCAGATACTCAGGGTGATCAGGGATGCAGATGGCTAAATGGACTGAGCTGCGGTTTTGCTAAAATGGGACCATGCAGAAACACAGTGAGAATTCCACACATCCAGGGCCAGTTGCAAAAGAGCTCAGAGGCCTCTTAGAGTTTGGGCAAGGAGAGAATCTTTATCACCACTGGGCATCTGAGATGAATGAAGTGGACCTTCTCCTTTCCATGAGCTCTGCCTAGGAAGAAATGAACCTATTTTTCCTAAAGATTGCAATTTTTAAAATTTTGCAGGATGCTCATATATGGCACATAGAAAAATTCATGGAGCAAGAATGCAAAGAGAAAATGTTATTATGTTCTGTTGCTATGGCTGTTCATAAATGTAACACCAGTTACAAAGGTGTAAGACTGTGTTTTTGGAGGTGTCCCATGCTTGCATTTGAGTGCTTGGGTGGCTGAAGCAGGAGGATAGTAAGTTTGAGTGCAGCGTGCACTATATAGGGAATTCAAGTTCCTCCTGGTATACATAGTGAAGTCCTGTATCAAAATTAAAAGGAAAAACCAAAAGAGGGCTTTCAGCCTTGCATGGGGGAACTGGGAGTCTGCTGCCTCCTAAGGGGTCTCACAGGCCAAACTGCAAGCCTTGCTCTATCTGGAGGGTACAGCAGTGTGCAAACTACCCAGAAGTAGCCCAGGACCACTTGAACAGAGGAGCACACACGCCCATCAGCTGATGCATCATGCGGTCTGTTTCACAGTTTTCAAGGTCACAGCATTCAAAAGGTTCACACAGAGGCAGTGCCTTAGCACAGCAGGTCTAGCACCCTGTGTGTGGCTGTGTCCCCCTGTGGAGGCCACAGGGCAAGCTGAAGAGCTCTTGGTGATGACTGGTGGATTGTTTGGAGCACAAAGTGTCAAGGCCTCAGGATGAGAGGTGGGGCATCTCCAATTGAATGGCCAAGCAGCCAGGAATGGCCTTGCTCACTCGGCCGCACTGCTACCCCGGTTGATATCACAGTTAGAAAGCCCCCTGCACATGGGCAGTGCAGCTCCGCAAGCTAATCACACAAGGGGCCAGCACCCTTCCCAGGCTTTGCAGTCCCTGTTCACTCTTGCCGATATCACCAGCTACCAGCGACACTCCCGAGCTAGCAGAGTCTACACTCAGTGTCAGGACCCTGGCCGTGTCTGCGTGGGCGGTGCTCCTAGGAGATCCCCTGAGCTTTCCCAGGACAGAGTCCCTCTGGCCAACGCCCTTCTCTTCCCTGGTTGTGCTGCTGCTGGAGTTAATCACGGGAGCAGACAGCGCTTTTCCAGGGAGACAGCATGGAGCTCTATGTGTACTATGCCAGCCCAGCTATGGGAGCTAATTTCAGTGTCATTTCCAGATGCAGTCTGCGCCATTTCTGGTGGTGTCAGGATGGGCAGTGGAGTTGGAAAAGCTTGGGTTTCTCTACCCTTTCTCCTGGGCATGTCTGCCTTCAGGCCGGCTGTGATGGCCTTGTCATCTTTTCAGTTGGCTCGGGGTCAGAACATCTGGAGTGGTCAGCTTTTGAGTGTTCCCAGTCATGTAGCGGCAGTGCAAGTGTCATCCTCATGACTGAGGAGCATGGGGCATTTAGAGATGGAGGTACTTGGGCCAAGATCCTGAGAACATGACAGGATGCTAAGATACTCACGGGAACCATAGAGGGTGGGGCGGGGCAGTCTCCAAGCATTCCCAGAAGAGACCCGGTGTCAGTGTGAGTTCTCGCCCCCTCCCCTCCCCTTCCTAATCAGCTTGGGCGCCAGCCCAGTCCCTTCCTCAATTGCCTCTGGGATCCATGGAGGGCACTCAGGTAGTGGAGGGGCTCGTTGCACTCTCGTTCTGCACATGCCCATTATCAGTACCTTTTCTCCCAGCCCGGGGCTCCTTTTTTGTCCACGCCCCTTCAGTTTGTACGCTGTACCCCACGCATTGAGGCGTGGCTGTAATCAGAGAACCAATAGCAGTTGTCTGAGAGTTCATGTGGACTACACCCAGCCAAATGGGGTGCAGCATCCGGGTAACCAACTGCAGCCTCAGGCTCCACCCCTTTGGCGCTAAGCTGTTCCCAAGAGACACTGCATTTGCAACCGGTTTGCAGAGGAGGAGGCCTCATGGCCTTCAGTGCCTAGCTGCCATGGTAGACGAGCGCCATGACCGTGGTTTCCGCTACCTCGGTCTGGAGCCCTGGGACCTGGAAGTTAGCACGGGTCCTGAACCAGGGGTCCCCACACCAGAAGAGGGTGCCCACTTCACTGAAGGAGCTCCCGCCTTCACAGGGTACGATCCCCTCGAGGGCCACGTGGACGACGACGATGATGACGATGACGACGACGACGATGACTACAGCCACAACCTGACCCGTGACACTGACCGCGCCGCGGATCACGGTGCTCAGGAGCCCGAGCAGCTGCTGCTGGCCGTGCAGGATCCTGCGGATGCCAGGGGTCGACAGCGGGACCGACCAAGGCAGCGCCAAATCCAGTTTAGCTTCACTCTTTTTCAGGTGCGGGAACTGGAAACTGTTTTCCAAGACACGTAGTACCCGGATGTCCTCATGAAGTGAGCCTCGGCCTCGGCGTGCACCCAGACACTTGGGGGATGGGCTCTTATCCAGGTCCTGTCTCTCTCTCCTGATGCCCTCTTTTGACTCTTGACCTGAGAGCACTTAGGGTCTGTGTCTTCCTGTGTTGTGCAGTGGTGGGATGGCTCCTTGTGTGGGCCAAGGTCAGAATTTTCTTGCAGTATTGTTGTGAATCCAGGTTGGAAAGTGGCGGTGTCTACTACTTTGTTTTCTTTATATTTTGTGGTGTAAGATGCACACACTAAAACTTTGCTATCTGAACCACTTTGAAGCATAGACATCAGCAGTGTGTGGTATGTTCATGTCACAGTACATTTGTCAGCAGTATCAGCTATGTTCATGGCACTGTCAAACAGATCTCCAGAACACTCGGCATCTTACAAAATCAAACTATCCACCTGAAACCCTTCCCATTTCCTCATCCAATGAATTGCTAACAATCACAATTGTAGAATTTTGGTCTGTGAGATTGAGTTCTCTAAGAACCAGATCTAAGTGAAAACATAGCCCATTAGTGTTTTTGTGCTTGAATTATTTCAGTTCATATATCCTCCTTGTACATGCACACTGTAGCATGTGTCAAAAGTTCCTTTTCAAAAGCCAAGTAATATTCCCGTGTATGGATACATCCTTATTGCTCATTTGTCTGCAGAGGGATTGCTTTTGTGAATCGTGCTGTTGTGAACATGCCTGATACATATCGGTGAACATCCAGATTTCAGTGTTTTGGAGACATCCTCAGATAATGAATCATTGGGCCGTAGAATTCTGTGTTTATTCTTTGAGTTTTCAGCTGCCTGTGTGCAAGAGAGGCTGCAGAAGTTGACATTTCTTCTCAGAGCGGCCAAGGGCTCTGGTTTCTCCCAGAGCTCAGCATTCTTGTTATTTCCCAGGCTTTGCTAGTTGTTCAGATGATGTGGTGGTTGACATCCCCATGGGTGGAATGTGCATTAGTCGCTAGTCATTTTGATTGAGTTTTCTCCTGCTTCCTGCTCCTCTCTCTACAGTCTCTGCAGAAATGTCTCACTGAGTCCTTTCAGATGCCTAAACCTGGCGGGTATGTTTCTGTTGTTGACTTGTGAGAGGTGTTTGTGTGTCTCTGTATGAGGTGTGCTTCGCAAATACGTTTTTCCATCTTCTGGGTTTCTTTTCAGTGTCTTGACTGGATCTGTTGTCCCACAGAATTGTTTATGTTCTACACCATCAATTTTTTTTGTCTTTCTTTCTTTGTTTCTTTGCTTTTCTTTCATTTTTTATGGCCTTTTTGAGACAGCATTTCACTATGCTGTTCAGGCTTTCCTTGAGCTCACTTTGTAGTCCAGGCTCATCTTGAACTTGCAAAAATCTTCCTGTCTCAGCCTCTGAGTGCTGGTATTACAGGCATGACCATGCCTGAATTTGTATTCCTTGATTGCATGGCTTCTAATGCAAATGAAATTTCCTCGGAGCCAGAGTTAGTAGAACAGGATATTTTTGGACTATAAACTTACTCATCAAAAAGAAAGAGGAACTAGGGTGGGGGAAAGGGGAAAGGGAGGAAGGGTAAAGAAAAAAAAGATAGGTATACTACTAGTTTCCATTTGTTCATTTAAAACAAAGGGTTAGGCCAATATCATTTAGACAATTTTTTGCCAGTGTCTTGTACTCTGTGAAACTTCTTTGAAGATCACAATATGCAATATATTAACTCTTGTTATTTTCCTATTATTCTTTTAATTTTTTTGAATAAAATAACATTTTGTACTTTTTTATCATAAATTTCTGCTTTCAGTTTTTTTTTAATATAACGCAATAAAATATCACTCACATTGTAACCTTAAGTATTGTGAGGGGGCCAACACATTTCTGATGAGAGACTTTATGTTGGGGAAAGAGAACAATGTTCTTGGGGCATTGGGAGGGTGCTTGCCAATTCCAGCCCATCACACAGTGTGTATGTGATACTCCATTCGTACAGAATACTGGCTCCTTCATCCAGATCGCTGATCGTGGAACATTTGTGGTTTTCTGTCCCCAGACTGGCGCTCGCAAGAGACCTGAATGTGCCTGAACCCAGAGTGAAGGTCAGTAAATCCAAGAAAAGCAACTGGCAGGGCAGTCAGTCTCCATCCTGCTTCTGGGCATCGCTTTTCCTGGCTGTTGTGAAGCTGCTGTTATTTCTTTTTTTTTTTTTTTTTTTTTTTTTTTTTTTTTTTTTTTTTTTTTTTTTTTTTTTTTTTTTTTTTTTTTTTTTTTTTTTTTTTTTGCGGCACCGGGGATTGAACTCACAGCCTTGTGCCTGCCAGGGCAGGCGCTTAAGCCACTGAGCCAAACTCCCGGCCCTAGCTGCTGTTATTTCTTGACCTGACTTACTGTGCAAACAAGATTAGGATTTAGGAGCACGCATAGAGAGAAAATCCAATGAGTGGTCGCTCGTGGGCTTGTAGTTCCTTCCCACTACCAGAGGGAACATGCTTCCATAAAGGAAAAACAGAACATCAAGCCGCCTGTCTTATTCTGTGTGAACAATGAAATATTTTTCTAGGCACATAAAATAGAGCGCTGTAATGACGTCCATCCTTAATACGTGGATATGTGTACAGATTCTCCTTATTTAATGGCCTGTCTGTTGAATGACTGGACCTAGGACAGAGGCGTCCTGTTTGGACTTATGACCTGTCATTTTTTGGTGCAGTTCTCTCCATTTTGCTTACAGAGTGTCAGTATTTTCCTGTTGTGCAGTACACCTTGTGCATAGCGGAAGGTAATGTTTGCTGATCGTCCTGTGCAGCACTGTAGTTAGATGCTCTGGAATACGTTACAGCATGGTAATGCTATGCACATAAAAGCAAAGGCATCAAATTGGATTTTCCTTTGTTCTGAATATTGTTATGTACATACGATATAAAATTCCACACTTAGCAAACTGTTCATTTCACAACCTACTCAGATGCACAGGCCTCAGATGATAAAGTAGGAACGTCTGTATGTCTTGAGTCGCTAAGTAACATTGTCCTCATTGGAGGCTTGGTGTGCTTTAGGGTGCATTTCTGCGTGCAGTCCTGTTGGAGCTCAGTCTGACCTTGAAAGTATCCAAATGGGTGCAGGGAGAAGCAAGGTTATAAGAGGGTTCAGTTGTTGGAAATTATTTGAAACTTATATAAACATGAGTTTATCAAGAATCATTTGTTTGGTTATGTCTTTATCACCTTTAATTTTCTTTTTGGTGCTGGGCATAGAATCCAGGGCCTCCCACATCAGTGCCCAGGGCCCTACCACTGAGTTATTTCCTAATTTCAATCTAATGGGAAGAGAGACTAAACGCACACAGAAAATATTCTCTGAGCAAGTGCTAGATGTGTAGATAAGCTGAAAGTGATGAAGGATGTTAGTTTGAAAGGTTAGTGGCCTGTTTTTTTTCTGTGTAAGTTTTGGTAAGGTAAGGTTAAAGTAGAAGCACAAGACTGAAATTTCTCTGCATGTAGTGCAATGTCCATGTGCAAACAGTCCCCAAATAGACAGAATGCGGTTGAGTACGGCACAGGATATAGGCTTTAGAAATTGATGTAACTGAAAAAATCAAAAACATTGCTATGGTACACATTTCGGTTAACTGAAGAACGATGAAATGGATAAAGAAAAATTGCAAATATTCAAAAGATGCCTTAAAATTCACCATTAAATTAATAAGTGAATCTTCTTGGAGAGTAAATTTTAACATGGAGAGGTGTGCTTTTTCTTTTAGGGTATAAGGTTTGAGGGGGTGGGATTTGCGGAAAAATTTATCGGTGTGACCCTCATTTCAAGGTAGATTTGTACCTGTCTTAATTTCAAGAACCTCGCATTCCTTCAGACACTGATGAGCAGCATGAGGGTAGGTCATGGGGTCAGAGGAACCCTATGTGAGACTGAAAAACCCAGTAGATGCAGCATAAAAAGCAGGGCGTGGGTCACAAAATCAGGATGAGCTCATCACCAGCGTTGTTGCAGAGTACATGACAGAGAGCAGTGGGGAGAAGGGCTGAGGACCTGGTGGGGGGTCCAGGAAAGCAGCCCAGCAAAGCGGGCCACTGAGCGCTGGCCTCCTAATGCACAGACCAGGTCCACGCAGGCTGTCTCAGCTGGGAGATGTGGGGAGGGGTGGGGAGCATTTTCTCAGGCTGCCTGACAAATCTCAAGAACAGAGGATCCGAGGTGTGGGAGGGGCTTTCTCCCCTGCCTGGCTGTGGGCCTCTCTCACTGGAATCCTGAGGGAACAGGAGCCACAGCAAACAAATGAATGAGGGGAAGTTCTCAGTGTGTCCAATCTCTGCAGCATGCAGTTCCCAAGAACTTCTGCCTGGTCTCCCCTCTCCTGTGCAGGGTGATAGGACTGGTAGGAAGGGAAGCTCCAGAAACACACCTGATGTCAGCTGAGCTGTGACCGTGCCCTGTGCACGCTGCTGTGTAGATGCAGATGCCACCAGTGGACACTTAGCACCCTGTGCACACCAGCTCTGCTGCTCTGGGCTTCTTGATGAGCTGTATTCATGTTGGGAAGCAGACATGAGGCGGGGAGAGAAGGCCCTTTGTGTGATTACAGTTTGCAGTGTGGGAGCTTCATAAATGGTTAAGTCCTCAGGAATCGTCCAGAACTGGGAGTCTGCGAGGGCATCCAGAGCATGGAGATGTGTCACAGTTCTTGGTCTGGCTGCAGAGGTATGGGTAGCAGAGGTTTAGAGAAGAGCACTGTGACTCCTCCCACTCCTCCCTGCAGTGTATGGAGGGCCCTCTTCCTGGAAAGCACTTCTACTTTTGCACCTTGGGAACCGGGGCTGGGCTATGGATGCCCAGGTTTTGCAGTGGGGCCTTTTGTGCCCAGCAGGCTGATCCATGACCTGGAAGAGGTGATGAAATGCAGTGAGCTGAGTTTGTTCTCAGCCCAGAAGGCTTATGGGTGTGGTAGGTTGGAGAGTGCAGGAGGGACATTGCTGAACACGGTGATAATCTTCTTCCTAAAGTCTTAGGTGGGCAAGGATTTGGGAGTTTTAGTTCACTGGGAATAATATGTTGCCAGCTTCCCCTACACCACAGGCTACAAATCAAAAGAGTGTCCGGGCTCCCTGCCCAACTTCCTTTAGCTGTCAAGGGGATGCAGAGGAGGAAGGGTCCTCAGCTGTCTTTGAATGGAGCCTCTGTCAAAGAGGCCCTCATTCTCTGTCTTCCCGACTCTTTAATTCTCAGTGAAGGTGGGATTTTCAAACTGGGAGCTGTTCTCCCTGCATAGCACTTTAACTCCAGATCACCGGGTGCCGGGCCAATTCCCCCAACACTTGGTGAAGCTCCCCCTGGTGAGGAGGGGTAGCATTCAGCTGGCTGGCATTCGATCAGCAGTGAGGAGGCTATGCTGCTTCATCTGCTTAGGAGCCACAGAGCTCATATCAGGCACTGCAGCAACTTTTCCCCTGGGCCTGCATCCCACAGCCAGAAGAAAGCATTCAAGAATAATGAGCTGGAGAGGACAGGGGAGAAACTCTAGGCCTGTTCCTGAGCAGGGAGCAGAGCTGGTGCTCACTAAGGATGTGAAAGATGTTGTGTGATTCTGTTTCTACAGTTACTTTTATTTTCCTGAGCTTCCTTTGGAACTCAAGGCCCTGTGCACACCGGGCCTGTGGTCCTCCACTGATGTCCACTCTCAGTCCTTCTTGTTACTTGTGGGATTCTTGACATAAGGATAAAATGTGCTCAGGAAATGTCAGTTCAACACAATGATGATGAGGTCTCCTGTCATGCAATGTCTTACGTGAGTCACCATCAAGAGGCCTTGGAAGTCAGTCTTCTAAGTGCCATGGCGAGTTTTTAATGACCTCTACTGAATACTTAATTCTGTGCCCCCTGAAAGATGACCATGGCTTCCTCAGCAGTGTGCTGTCATTTGGGGACCTCCACGGTGTGCAAGAGAGGCCCTGGCAGGTCCCTGGTGAGAGGACACCGTGTGCACGCAGGCCTGGGTCTCACCCATGCTGAGGAGTTCAGTCACAACCCTGGACTCTGGAAGCAGTTCCCCGAGAGGCGACTCCTGAGTCAGTGGGAAGGTGGCTGATATACAGCCATCTCCTGTGCTCCCAGTCCTGCTCGGTGTCCTCCTTGCTGGGGAGCACATAAGGTTCTAGGGGCGGCTCTGGAGCAGAGGTCCTGCTGCTTCTAGAGAACCATAGGACTCAATCCCACGGAGACCAGGGAGGCCGCTGTGCCTTTCTGTCCCATCCCCAGGCCAGGGGCCAAATTCTCACCATGGCTTAGAAGCTGAGAACCTCCCCTTCCCTTGTCCTTGGTGTTTGCCCAAACTTTTTGCTGCCTTCAAGGTGAAAGGAGACGTTTTTTACAGAACCACTCCAAGGCTGAAAAGAATGTAGCTCCCTGAGCAAAAGTCCAGAGGAAGCAGCCTTTGGAACCATTTGCCAGCTGACTGAGTTTTCATTGTCTGGTTTGGGTAAAACTACAAGTGTAGAGATAAAATCAGTGGAGGGGTATGCAGGGAGCGGGGCTGCTGTGCTGAAGCATTAAGGTGTTCTTAGATGAACCTTTGCTTTGACGTAACCTCTGGCAGTGTGGGTCTCCTGAAGGGAGTTTTATGTTAAAGGTCGTGAAGTGTGGAAAGCACAGTCCTAAGGGAAAGTGAGAGCAGGGGCCACAGACAAGATACAGTGGTGAGTGCAAATGCCCTCTGCGAGTGGGCCGGTGTCAGTGCAAGGCCCATTCCACAGCGGGAACCTGTTCCTGGGGAGGAGAGGCTGTGTCCCGGAGAGGGCATGCGTTGCTCCTTGCTCATCTCTGGGGCTGTCTTCTTTGCTGGCAAAGGTCAGCAGAGTTGCTGTGTTTTGTGTGGCCTTTCCTTTTTGTTCTCAAAGGCCTGTTGGTCCTAAGTCAATCAGTGATCCCTGAGTGATTCTCTGACTTGCAGTTTCTCAGGCGCCCTGAGGAATGAATATCTTGCCCCATGAACTGCTCTCCCATGAGCTATGAATCAGCACAGGTTGGCCCCAGAAGATGCTTTCTGGGCTCTACGCCTTCCCCATGGGGTCAGGTCCTCTTCCAAGATGGCGTATTCACCGGGCCTGCGGTGTAAGCAGGGCCGAGTACAAGGGACGATGCAGCTTTGCTTTCTCAAAGCCCTGATGCTGGAATTCATCTGGTGCGTTTCCACTTCAGTTTTTCTTGCTGAGTAGCTGTCTGTTGTTTAATGACTGCTCAGAGCTCCAACTCTCTTTCTTTTGTACACTTTTGCACATCTTCTGCATGTAGCCTCAATGTCTCTTTTGTACAGCACACCTTGTTTACAGTGTGGTTTTTCTGAGTGTACCGTGGAGTGTGGTACTGTAGCTTTATGTTCTATTATATGCTGCAGTACTGCATGGAAGTTACACAGATGGAAGCAAAGTCATCGGGTTGGGCTTTCCTTTGAGCATTTCCTTGTTCTGAATACTGGAATGTACGTACTCTACCCAACTCCTGATTTGAAACCAATTCCTTGAGCATCCTGGTCACAGGAAGAGAGCTCAGTCATTAGTGCACGAGTGCCTGCATTTGGATCTTGGTTCCCGTGACTGCGCTCCTCAGCTTGGGAGCATGTGAGTTTTCTGGTGCCCATCTTCTGAGGGCCCCATGAGCACCGCTGCCTCCAAGCAGGCACCATGCAATTCCCTCTGCAGTACACTCACTCAGTTTTGCAGTGTTTTTGCTGGAGATCAAGCCCAGCAACTCATGCACTCTAGGCAAGCCCTCTACCATTGATCTTCACCTCCAGCCTTAATCTTCTCAATTTTGAATAGCAGTTTTTTTTTAAAGAAAATCTTCTGTCTTGTAACACCTCACTTGCCCTAGTGTTGCAAAACTTCATGTGGCTATCTTCTGGAGTCAGATACCATTAGTGTGATCTCCTTAATTCTCATCTTAAGATTAATGCCTGAAATTACCTTTACTTTAGGGTTCACTGAGATTCTTTTTAGGCTTCCCTCCATGAAGCCAAAGCAGTAGAGCTCTCCCCAGGAAAGTGAATCCTCCCCTCAGCCAGCAACCTTTTCTTAGCAGGCTCACACTCATTTTCCTTTGTGGAATGCACACAGGATCGTTTTCATTTGGCCAGTGAGATAAATGTTCAGAGATCTTTCAGTGAAAGGTCAGCGATGGCTGAGAATGAGGTTCATCATTTCATGCTGCTTTTCCAATCAGAGAAACTTTTCCTTTTGGGAGACACCTGGCTTAAATCAAGACGCCACTATCATCTTTCTGCACTGCAGGGGATTTTGAGTCACAGCCACTATGCTCTCTTCCTCCTCCTCCTCCTCCTCCTCCTTCTCTTTTTCTTCTTCTTCTTCTTTTTGAGACAGACTCTCACTATGTAGTACATGTTGGCCTTGAACTTACTATGTAGCCCTAGCTGGCCTGGAACTCTCAGGGATCCTCCTGCCTCAGCCTCCTGAGTGCTGGGATTCCAGGATTAAACCACCACACTCAGCCTCTCTTTGCTTGATAGATGAGGGAATGCAAGCCTAGAGCAGTGTGGTGGCTTGGCAGGGAAAACACAGAATTCATTCAGAAGAAGCCAATATCTTAGTGAGCATGCACTCCCCTGGGCCCTGGATCGTCTGCCCTGGGCCATAAACAGCAGCCCTGTTCAACTCTTCAGCACTTTCTGTCCCCACACCCCCCGCCCCATCCCGCACAGGGCTCTCCTGGAAGGGGCTGAAGCCTCCAGTCTCTCACTCAAACCTACACTTGGGTCGAATTTATCTGTAGGAAAACAATCACACTCCCTTGAAGGTTGTCAGTATTCTTATGTATGCTTTCTCAGGTCTTGAGAGGTTGATGCCATTTTCACCCTGTTCCAAAAAGCAGAGTGTGTTTTCTCTACCACAGGCCCCATCTCCCCCAATGCCCTTGCAAAGTCCCATTTTCAGACCACAATTCAACCCAGGAGCAAAGGTCAGCACCATCTTTGTGGTGCATTAACTGTTTTAGGAAGCATGCCCATTATACCATTGACATTCATTTACAAATTGGTATCTTATGTTTTTCTTAATCAGTGTCACATTCATTCTTTGTGTGTGTGTGTGTGTGTGTGTGTGTCTTTTTGAGACAGGGTCTTGCTATGTAGCTCAGGCTGGTCTCGAGTTTACTTTGTAGCCAAGGCTGGTCTCAAACTTGCAGTGATCCTCCTGCCTCAGCCTCCCAAGTGCATCACATTCACTCTTGTATAACATTCCCGACCTATGGCAAGGACAGAGCTACGGAGTAGAGCTGTGGGTCCAATGGTGTACACTTTATTTTCAATGATCTCTGTCTACTGAAATATAAATCTTAAAGAGGAGACTTTCTGGTTAACTAAAATTGATGTGGCAATATTTTGGACTGTATGACTGAAAAAGACTCCCACTTTAAAGCATAGTGCTGTCTCTTGCAAACTAGGGTTTCACAAGGTTTCAGAGACAAGGGACACAAGTGATTGAGGAAGTGGCATTCAGGCACTGGCAGCATAGTTGGTGCACCTGCACCCCCGTGAAGCACAGCTTCCAAACAAAACTAGAGCCTCTAAGAGAAGGGCAGAAGGGAAGTTAAATTTTCTTCTACTCCAAATTCAAGAATCTTGTCCTCAGCTACTTTTGATTCCTCTCTTCCCTCTCTTTTCATGCTTGTCAGTCTCTAATGTCTGCAACTCGTTTGTCTATAATCCGAGGTGGAGAGACACACAATTTCAACAAGGGTAAAAGACAGGACATGTTGAAATTGGAAGTGGAAAAGAAGACCTAGAGGAAAAGAAACCCACGATCGCGGCTGGCCCAGAGCTGCTGCTGGCCTGGGGGAGGCTGAGTGGTGAGAGGGAGATGGCAGGTGGGTACAATTTCTGGGACGCAGCCAGGGGAGCAGGAGTGATTTTGCACAGATGAACTTTACAATCACATTAAGAGCCGCAGGACCCGCAGGAGGCCAGGGGCGGGGGCGGGGTGGGGCGGGGGAAGCGGGAAGGGCGGGCAGGCCTGTAGGGAGGGCATCTCTGTATGGTGGTGGTGTGTGGAGCCTGGCTGTACAGTTCTCCTGCTCTGGTGCTGCTTGCTCCTGTGGAGCTGCGTCTTGTGTGTGTTTTGAGACCGAGTCTCTCTATGTAGTTCAGGCCCTCCTTGAACTCACTGCGTAGTCCTGGTTGGCCTCAAAGTCACAGGGACTGCCCTGCCTGAGCCTCCCTGGTGCTGGGATTACAGGCGTGGGCCCCCAGGCCTGGCACCTTAGCGGGGCTCCTGCCAGCTGGTCATCTTCTTCCCCCTGGCTTGGCGGTTGCGCATCGACTTTCCCTCCCTCTGCCTTGTGGCTGCCAGGATGCTCAGCGTGGGCCTGCGGGCTGAGAGCCGCTGGAGGCCGTGCCCCCCAACAAAGGTGACCCCAGAAGAACTTCTGCTCGGGGCCAGGCTCGGAGTTGGAACTGTCCTGCGCATGCTCCCTTCGGCCTCAAACCCTGCACCCCCATCCTCAAGACCTCCTTAAGGCCAAAACAAGATGTGACCCTCTTGACCAGCTAAAGCCTGCGTTTTCAGGGTAACAGCAGAATCCAAGAACACAGCAGCAGGTATAAAATGCACCTCAAATAGTCTGCAGGGAACACTGGGAGTACTGGCTCTATGACCTTTGAGATTAGCAGATCCCATAGGCCATCGTTAAGGTACAAACAGAACAATAAAGGTAATAGCTTAATTTTTTTTTTTTTTTTTTTGGTACCAAAAATCAAACTCAGGACCTTGCTTTTGGTAGGTAGACATTTCTGTTGCTGAGTTACATCCCTGGTATTAAGTTTTGGGTTTTTTTGGTCATTGTTATTTTTGTTTTATGCTGAGATGTGGTTTCTCTACATAGTTCAAAGTGACCTTGAACTCACTTAGTAGCCCAAGCTCTCCTCAGACTCAAGGTGATCCTCCTGCCTCAGCCTCGCTAGTGCTGGGATTACAGTCCTAGGCCACCAGGCCTGCCTGATTAACTTTAAATGCTCTCTTGGAATATTTTTTTTTCTCATTAAGTCTGGGTGCAAACATATAGTTCCTACTTTGGTTCGTACAGCCAGACAAAGTTATAAAGCATGAGTCTAGTGGAAACTCGGTAAAAGCTGGGGGATGCAGGATAAAAAAAAACCAAGTTCACACATACTGAGGAGTGAGAGTAGATTCCCAATGAAAATATTCTTAAGAGAAAGTCATGGGTATCTAATCAAGATGACAATGATGAAGGAAATTAACTGAAAAGATTAGTTGCTTCGTCTTGTTCTCTTTAGAAGTTTTTGTAAGGTAAAGGGGAGAGTGGAAGCTCACAATTAAATTTCTCTATATGCCACACAAAGTCCATGTCAAACAATTGCCCCAAATACTCAGAATCTTGTTGCAGCAGAGAGTATGACTGCAGGGTTTACAAATTCGTTCAAGGAATGAAACAAGCAAAACGTGTGGGATAGAATTGATATTGGCCAACCTCAGAAAGATGAAAATGGTAGAGAAAAATTGTAAACACCCAAAGATGCTCATAATTAAATTTGTGAGTCTTCTTTGAGTATATTATTATTATTATTTTTTGTCTTGGAGAGATGTGTATTTCTTTTTCCCTGGTACTACTTTCGCGGAGGTGAGATTTTTGCAGCCATTTGGTGGTGTGGCCCTCATTTCAAGGTAGATGTGTACCTTCCTTGATTTCAAGGACCTCCCAGTCCTCCGGGCAGTGCTGAGCAACTTGACAGTAAGTGATGGGGTCAGTGGAACTCTGTGAGACTGAAGAACTCAGTTGATGCAGCATAAAAAGCAGGGTGTGGATCAGAAAATCACCATGAGCACATCATCAGCATTGTTGCAAGGTGAATGACAGAGAGCAGTGGGGAGATGGGCTGAGGACTTGGCGGGGGGGAGGTGCAGGAAAGCAGCCCAGCAGAGCGGGCCACTGAGCGCTGGCCTCCTAATGCACAGGTCAGGTCCACGCAGGCTGTCTCAGCTGGGAGATGTGGGGAGCGGTGGGAAGCATTTTCTCAGGTTCCCTGACAAATCCCAAGAACAGAGGATCCGAGGTGTGGGAGCGGCTTTCTCCCCTCCCTGGCTGTGGGCCTCTCTCACTGGAGTCCTGAGGGAACAGGAGCCACAGCAAACAAATGAATGAGGGGAAGTTCTCAGTGTGTCCAATCTCTGCAGCATGAAGTTCCCAAGAACCTCTGCGTGGTCTCCCCTCTCCTGGGCAAGGTGATAGGACTGGTAGGAAGGGAAGTTCCAGAAACACACCGGATGTCAGCTCAGCTGTGACAGTGCCCTGTGCACGCTGCTGTGTAGATGCAGATGCCACCAGTGGACACCTAGCACCCTGTGCACACCAGCTCTGCTGCTCTGGGCTTCTGGACACAGTGTATTCATGCGTAGAAGCAGATGTGAGGAGGGGAGGGAAGGCCCTTTGTGTAATTACAGTTTGCAGAGTTGGAGCTTCCTAAAAGGAATCCCCAAGAATTGGGGGTCTGAGAGGTCCTCCCCAAGAACTGGGGGTCTGAGAGGTCCTCACAGAACACGGTGGCATGTGACACAGTTCTTGCTCTGGCTGCAGTGGAATGAATAGGAGAGATTTATGTGGGAGCAGTTTTGTGACTCCTCCCTCTCCTCACTGCTGGGGTCCCTCTTCCTGGAAAGCACTTCCACTTTTGTGCCTTGGGAAGCAGGGCTGGGCTGTGCGTGTCCAGGTGGAGCAATAAGAGCAGAGCCACTGCTGTGCAAATAAAATGGCAGTGGCGTGTGAAGCTGCACCACGTGTTTCTCACTGTGACAGGAACTCTTGTGTGCACTAACCCAGGGCCTTTTGTCCTCTGATCGCAGGCTTGGTTCAAGATTCGGAGAGCCAAGTACAGGAAAAGTCAGCAGGAAGCAATGCTCAGCCATGCACCACCTTCTGTCCATCACCAGTGTGACGTCCAGGCTCCGGAGCAGCGCTCGCATGTTCCCCTCCTCTGAGGCCACACTGCAGACGGCTTTTCCTCTTGGCACTAAGTCTGGGCCATGTGTTGGTGCCTGTGCTACTTTTTCCTTCTCAGCACTTATATTACTGATAAAATAGTGAACACTCAGTATCTTTGTTTTCCTGGCAATTTGGGGGCTACTAGAATACAATTGTAAGGCAATCTGAAAATGTCATTTATGAAGAATAATGCTGAGGTCACCTGTTGTTATGGTTTATACATTGTGTCAACTTGAGAAGTCTGGAAGCTTAATTAAGTAGCTCAGCAGCTCTACATCCTGGGGTGTAGAGCACAAGCAGTTACCTGTTCATTGTGTCAATTTGAGAAGGTCAGGAGTTCAACTAAGAGACTCAGCAGGGAACCAGGGTTCTTTCTAAATAACCTCATCCTGTGCAAAGGAAGGCAAGCATCCCTCGCTGCATCTTCCCTGGCCTGGGATCTGGGGTTCACAGTCTATCTCCAGCAATTAATTTCTCCCAAATCTGTTGTGCATCCTGCCCCCATCCCAGCTTCCCTTTTTATCCCTTTCCCCTTCTGTGTTTCTCTTTCAACTTACTTTTTCCCTTTTGGCTTCCCAGGATTGCGGAATACTTGTTTTGCAATGACCTCTTTACCCCAGAACCTTATCTCTGGTGTGAGCCATCTTTGTCCAGCCTGCGGGGCCTTGTCCACTAGTTGACCCAGCTAAGTCTAAGAATAAAGGTTTATTAGAGTGGTTAGTGAAATATGGGCCAATGAAACATATTTTCACCTCTCACTAGAAGCAAGCGGCAGAAAAGCCCTTGGAAAGTGCCTGCGCACCTGGTCTACTGCAGTGCAAAGAAAGTAGAAGCCTGCTGCCTGCACCCATGGGTGTGGACAATGCAGTGCCCTCCCTGCCTGTGTCTCTGGCCCCAGGGGTGCGGTGGCCTGCTGGGCTCTGCTCTGCTGCTGCTCCCCTGACTGTGGGCACTCTGCACAAGCCCTTAGTGCCCTGTGGTCCCTGCGGGGCAGGTGCTGTGACTTGGGCTCCTGATGACCTACCCCTCCTCCTCTGCTCCCCCTCTTCTTCCCTCCTCTTCCTCTTCAGTTCTTTTCCTCTGCTACCCTTGCTCTTCAGTCATCTTCCTGAACTCTGGCTCCCCACTGAAAAATGTTGAATAGAAAGAGCCCAGGCTGGCTCTGTTCCAGAAGTGTTTGGCAGGTACCCCAGGCATGTGGTATCCCAAATCTTCAGAAGAGCCCCACCTGATGGACCCTACACCTGACAGTGTGCATCCTTTATCCTGTTTTTACTCTCCTAGCTGAAAGGTTTCTGCCGGAGTATGAATTGCTGAACATTATGGTGGTGGTCTATCGGGGACCCGGCCTAGATCCCCAATCTTCTGAACAAGTGTATGACGAAGGCTTAAATAAATGAGACAAGTGGTATGATTTTAGGGCTCCAGGAGGATCAAAGCCCTTTGCAGAGTTCTTGACTCTGAGGCTATCATGAGGGCTAAGACAAAGAGCTTCTCTGGACCACCCAGTATTTATTTTCATTGTAGACAAAGAGAGGGGATACTGAGGGAGGAGCTGGAAATGAGCAGGACCTTGGGAGTCACTTCAAAGACTTCTCCAAGTAGTAAATTGAGCCAATTAAGGAGAACTATCTTATCTCCAAGGTGGCATTTGTGCTGGGACTGCTATGTCTCCAGGGTGAGATGCCTGCAGGGCAGCCTCTATTAACATAATTTATTATGGAGTGAAGATGTTCTCAGCTGCAGCCTTCTTTACCTTGCCCTTTGAGGTATCTCTGACCTCATCAGCCACTACAGGCCTCGATCAGGATCAGAGATTCATAGAGCTTCATTTACTATGAATCAGCTCCCATCACCAGGCAAGGGGCCTAGGCCTAGGACAGGCTCACAGATAAATAAGAGGCCTATTAGTAAATTTTAAATGCTGTTCACAGCTGCTTCCTAGTGGTCTCCAACAGTGGTCTAACATGGCTAAAGGCCAAGATAAAGAGCAACAGCTTACTTCCCTGATGACCCCTTCCTCCTCCTTCTCCCCTCAGCCCCAAATACAGCTTCTTTTACTTTCCCATCCACACAAAGAAAAACTCCACTCAGTCTCTAAGGTGTCAGCAATGCCTGCCACTTAAACCTTGACTCTGGCCAGTCTATGTAACCTTCAGTTCCCTTTGTCTCCAGCCAGAGGACACCATTGAGCTGAGCATTCCTCTCCACTTCCTGGATAAAGGCCCCTTTTTCTTTTCTGCCTCTTTATTGCCCCCCAAAAGCCTAACACTAACCACCCATGTCATCAGACACATTTTATACAATAAACTGATGAGCTGGGTGTGGTGATACATGGCTGGGCATGTAATTCAGGCTACCTGGGAGGCAGAGGCAGGAGGATCCCAACACCAGGCTGGGCAAGTTGGAGAGATATTGTCTGAGAATGAAGTTTCATTCAGGGGCTGGACAGCAGCTCCATGGTAGAATTTTTCCCAGCATGCCTGTGGCCTTGGCCTCAATTCCCAGCACAGAAAGAAAAAGAAATGAACCACTTCTCAGGCCCCAAAATGCTGTGATGGACCAACACTCACCTTGCCTGCTGTGCCTGACAGAGGAGGGGAAGCTGGCCCTTCTTCCTGGTGTTCCCCCAGGGTGCTCAGGAAGCATGGACAGGATGGCTGCTGGACCAATTCATTCTGAAAAGGCTGCCAGGGGAGCTCACCCCACAGCCCTCCTTGCCTTTAATCGCCCTCCTCTGGCTGCTGCTGCCAGGTCCTGCTGGCCTCCCCCTCTCAGGGATAGATGCCCTGTACAGCATTGTGCCTCAGGTTCTGCTTGAACAAGAGAGGAGCCACAGTATGCATTAAACATGGGAAGACTCAGTCCAGCTGCAGTATCTGCTAAAGTTTGAGTCCCGCAGAGCTGGGTGTGGTTGCTGGAACCTGTAAACTCAGCTCTCAAGAGGATGAGGCAGGAAGCTCTATAGGAATTCCAGTGCAGCCTGGACTACAGGGCAAGATGCTGTCTCAGCAAACACACAGCAAACTGGCGTCCTGCGCTCTCTCCCATCAGAGGCTTCCAGGAGTGACTCAGTGCTTTCTAATCTTCACTCATTCACCTGCCGCTTGGGGACTGTGCCTACTGGGGTGCTGGACACGGGAGGGGAGACTGAAAATTTGTCATCAAGTAATAGTGGCAACTAGGTATATCACTAAATATAGGTAGCTAAGGATAAATACAAATCATTATTTTACGAGGAAGGTGTTTTACTACCATGCATAATTACACTTTTGTGATTAAGTAATTGGAAATGAGTGGACATAAGAGTAGATTTTCAAGGCAAAATTCTCTCTGCTTGTTGTACTGATGAATTAGTACCATAGATCTCTTGTAGTAGCTATTGCCATGCTGTGAATAATTTAGGGATACATGGTGATAAGCAGAATAATGGGTTTAAACTAGGATGCTGCAGAAAAGTAGGTGAATAACTGTTCGCCTCAGTGGTATATTCTTACCTATTGTTGTAACAATAATTAATGCTGTAAATAAAGATGAATATCTGAATTAGTAAGAACAGTTAAGATGAACAGGAACTTCATTTGAATCCAGAAGCTGAAAGTCATTCTTCACAACCCAAATTTGTATGCCCTGAGGAGTAGACACTGAGTAATACAGATAAGTACTGATTACTGGGTAACTGACTACAGGCAAGGACAGAGAAGTAGCTGTGCTCAGAATGTCTCACCACAGCCTTCTCAAGGAAAATTTCCTGTGTCTCACAGCAGTGTAGTATAAATTAGTAGAAGTAACCCAGAAAGTGGATTAACACATGCCTAGTACCACATTTTGAATGCAGGAAGCTAGAAAACATGCTCTTCTCAAAACTGACTTTTCTTGTTTGAATATTTAGTTAGTAATGTGGATAAGGAGAATTATGTAGATAATCTTTAAAGAGAGATAACCTCATACAGAAAGAATCAATATCTGAAGCCAGTGGCTAAAAACGTTTTATTAAGTATTAATCATAGGCAAAACAGTAATTAGATGCCACTTCACACCTACTGGGATCACCACTATTTTAAAAATAGAAAATAACAAGGGTTTGTGAGGATGTGGAGAAAGTGGAACCTTGTGTGTTACTGGTTAATATCAAATGGTGCAGCTACTGGGGAAACCACTACGGTGGTTCCTCAAAAAATTGGACATGGAATTACCATCTCATCCATCAGCTGAACTCCTGGGTGTATCCCCAAAGCAACTGAAAGCAGAGACCGAGCACATCCTTCTATAACAATTTTCATAGCAGCGGAATTGACACAACTGAGCTCCTGGTTACATCCCCAAAGTAACTAAAGCAGAGGCCGGAACACATATTTCTACGCTCCCATTCCTTGCAGCATCATTCACAATGGACAAGAGCAGAAGCAGCCTGTGTCTTCTTTGATGGCTGAAGAGGGAAAAATATGGAATATGTTCAGAATGGAAAATTATTTATCTGTAGTAAGTAATGAACCCTAGGCTCAGTCCCAGTGTCACACACACACACACACACACACACACACACAAGGAGTTAAAGGAATGAAATTCTGATACAGGCTATACCATCAGTGAACCTTGAAGACATTGCTCTCAGAGACAAAAGTGAGACAGAAAATGACAACTGTGGCATGACTTCACGTAGGTGAGGCATCTACAGTAGTCAGAATGGTAGTGATAGAAAGCAGGTTGGTGCTGGACTTTGTATTTGGGAGGGTGATAAAGTAGAAAAGATGGATTTGCTGTGGGTTACAGAGCATTGTCAATGTCCTTACCACCTCAGAACTGCATGTCTAAATGGCTAAATTCTGTGGTGTACCTGTTTTATCAAAGTCAACTAATATTACTACTTATTGTTTCCTGGTGGATCAATACTAGTAATACAGATGAACAACATAGGCAGTTACCTCAGAATACTAGTATAATTCACCAAATAATTGCATTGGGAAATATATCCATTTCAATCTATTTGTTCATTTTATGTTGAAAAAACTCAAATCTGAGATGAACTTTGGTTTGTAGGTCACTAGTCTACAGGAGACATCTAAAGGTACCTGCTCATTACTGTTCATGTTAGGAAGCTGAATGAGGGGATTTCAATGCAACTTACTTTCTTTTGGAATGATCAGTAGTTTAGGGATGTAGCAGGGTGTAGACGACGAGTTAATTATAGATGACTAGGGATACTAGTATAACCAGTCCAAAACAGGAAGTGGAAGAAAAGTCACATTTCCAAATCAGTATTTGCTTTTTCCAGAGTGGTTGAATTGCAGTGTTACCCTGGGGATCCAGGTCATGTGCTAATTGGAGCTGCCTAGAATAAACCAGAAGGAGGGAAAGGTGTTCACAGATTTCTGGTTGATGAAGGAAAGAGATGTGACCACTAGGTGGCAGTGGCACACATAATGGTGACTAGGGCAAGGCTCTGAGAGCCTGGCATGTGGGAAAGATCCTCAAAGCTTGAGCCAGCCCAGGGCCTAAGGCTTGAAAGGGGACCAGGAAAAGGGGACCACAGAGGTGCCTTAGAAGGCTAGGAACATTCGCAAGCTCACTTTCTGAGACCAGCATAAGTTTCCCTGACACCAAAACCAGACAAGGATGCTACCAGAAGAGTGAATCACTGGTCAGCATCCCTGATGGACACACGTGCAACAAACCTCACCACGTGTGAGCAGACAGAATTCAAACCGGCATTGCAAAGGATGATACACCACCATAAGGTGGCACTGTTCCTGCAATACCCACCCTGGATAGCTCAACATACATGAACTAAGAAATGTGATGCAACACGTGAAAGAAGGAAAGACAAAGGCCATGTGATGGAGTATCGGGGACCCGGCCTAGATCCCCAATCTCCCAAACGAGTGCACGGCGAAGGCTTAAATAAATGAGACAAGTGGTGTGATTTTAGGGCTCCAGGAGGATCAAAGCCCTGCATAGTTCTTGACTCTGTGGTTGTCGTGAGGGCTAAGACAAAGACCTCTCTCCATTGTCCATATTTATTATCAAAGCAGACAAAGAGAGGGGATACTGAGGAAAGCGCAGGAAATGAGCAGGACCTTGGAAGTCACTTGAAAGACTTCTCCAAGTAGTAAATTATGCCAATTAAGGAGAACTGTCTTATCTCCATGATGGCATTTATGGTGGGAAAGAGAAGCTGCAGATATGTGATGGTTGCAGCTGCAGTCTCTATCTATTTACTTGAGTCTGAGCCAGGCGTGTTCAGCGGTGACCTTATCTTGCCTTTTGAGGTATCTCTGACCTCATTGGCCACTACAGGTCTCAGCCAGGCCCAGTGATTTATAGAGGTTCACTTACTATAAATCAGCTCCCATCGCCAGGCAAGGGGCCTAGGCCTTGGACAGGCTGACAGATAAACAGAAAGCCAATTAGTTAATTTTAAACCCTGCTCAAAGCCCCTTCACAGTG
>RJWM01029897.1:0-23955 GCA_004363535.1 Dasyprocta punctata | reverse complement strand
GGACTGATTAATTTTGGACTGTAAAATATTTCTCACCTTTTAAGTGCATATATCCCATAAAAACAATTTTATACTCCCACCCAAAAAAGAAAGAAGGAACAAAAGTTAAAAGAAAATTGATAGACCCAAAAACCAAAAAGACTTAAGGCTTCAAGCTCAGCCCGATATGTGGACCCATATGGCTAAGGCTTTCTTACTACCAGGATGGTATTTTCTTCTTCATACTTCCCATCGCTCATCTGCCAGTAGGCAGCAAGTTGGGGCAGGGTGGGGTGGAAAGGTGTCAGCCTTCCTCATGGATTTGTCATAGCTTTTCCACAGTAGCCATTAGCTCTCTGCAGGCTGGGGAGAGCTCAGGACTGGTTCCGCTCTGCAGCTACCCTCTAGCCATACATGCTGAATGAATGATGAAAGAGAGAAGCTGCCTTGAGGGAATGGTGAATGAACAGGTACAGAGGGCCACTTTTGTGCGAAACAGTATTGGAGCCACTGCCACATCCTTTCCCTTCGTTTGTCTTCACAATTCTGCTAAGACGGATGATCACTCATATTCAAGGCGAAGAGACTCAGGCAGTCTGCCAGAGCATCAACCCAGCATGCAAATGGCGGTTTGGAGCCACCAGATGACTGAGAAAAGTTCAATTTGTGGCTTTATATCTAAGAAATTCTTAAGTACTTTATTTATTTATTTTTTTAATTTTATTTTAAAGATAGTAAAACCCAACAAAACATAACAGAACAAAGTCAATCAAAACAAAGCAGTAGAACTGGTATAGAACTTCAAAGTAGGATACTAGGAAAACAATAGCTACTCTAGTATATCTTGTTATCGCCACAATAGTTGTCCATTCCATCAAGTATAGCAAAATCAAACCAAAAATGTAACAGAATAAAACCAATCCAAACAGAATATTGAATAAATCAAAACAGTGAGAACAATATTGGGCCTCTAAAACAAGATAGAAGGGAATCCCCCATATTTGCTACACTGCATACTGTCATCCTCCCAAGAGATGCTCAGACTGCTGGCCCCAGGCCTGCAAAATCAACCAAACAATAAAAGCATTTAGTTGCTTTATGTACCTTAGTTGTTATCAAGTTAGCCAGTCCTCTGAACCAGCAGGTTGCTTGGGTGGGGAGGGGTGTTGTAGATTCTCAGCCCATGTGCTGGTAGGTTCATGGGAGGCGCAGATCTTTCTCTTCCTGGAGTCCGTGCTGCTTGTGCCGCTCACCAGGAAGACTGGCTAGTTGTCTTCTGGTTAGATCCTTAAGTACTTTATTTAAAAATGTGGGAGTAGATGAGTTTTAGCACAGTTCCTCTAACCTACAGGGAATCCTCCAATATGGCCTGCTTGGCCCTCAGTTAAGCAAATTCAGGAGTGAAGACTTAGGCTCTGGTGAATTCAATTATGGGATCTGCAGGACAAGATCTTGAGAGGAGGGCAGATTCTATCAAAGCATGTTATATGTACATATAGAAATATCACAGTGAAGCCCACTATTTTGTACTAATCATTATTAAAATTTTTTTTGTTTGTTTTTTGTACTGAGAATTGAACTCATGACCTTGTGCTTGCCAGGCAGGTGCTGTGCTGCTGAGCTATAACTCAGGCTCCAATTATTGTAATTCTTAAAAGGACCGTGAAGCGATTCCTATACTAAATGAAAGGGTGGGAATCTGAAAGGTCTTGAAGGTCTGAATAAAGATCTAGAATTAAAATGATGGCCCCATCCCCAATTTTTTCAATTAAAAAAATTAAGCCACTTTGCTTAAAGTGCTGTTGCATCTGTAAATCTGAATTTACAAGAGGGGAGTGGGAACATTTGCTCTGCAGTGATTCCTGTGACTAATTGGCTAAGGTACTGCACTTACTCTGTTAATCACTGGAGAGGTGGGGTGGAGGTGAGGAAAGGTTGTGTACAAGATCAAGGGAATTAGCCTAGCTACAGGACGGTCTCCAAGGTATGCGACCTACGCTGTAGCAACCCTCCCACTTGCTAGGTGCCTAGAGGACATTACATGAGTTGTGTGGCAATTGCAACTCCTACTGGATAATTGTTCCTACTCCATGAGGATGTGATGAGGATTAGACGAAAAAATAAAGAAGGAACATACTGGTGTGTGGTATACAACGAATAATAAATATTAGTCATTACTATTGTTTTCATGTCCTCTATTATAAATTTCCACGATGTAAGTTTCATTTATATGAGGTATTTTTCTGTTCAGGTTATTTTCTTCAGCTATATTCTCAAGCACAAAATTCTCAAATTAAAAGGTATAAACACCCTTAGATTTTTCCATATTGCCAAGTTACTTTCCTAAGTAATTAAAACAATACATACATGACTAGGCACAGAGGGACAAATAAGACCTCTGAGAACAATTACTGTTGGTTTTCACAGTGATTGGACTGGTTTTAAGAGGTGATCTTTGTACAAATACAAATTCATAAAGGAGTAGAGTGGGTATAGCTGAGTACAGGGGAAGGGTCAAGTAACTCAGGTAGAACAAGCCCAGAGGCAGGAAAGCGTCACTAAGGATGAGAAGGACAAAGAAAATCCCATGTCTCAGGGCAGGAAGTGGAGAAGGTGTAAAATGCACATTGACCCACCAGGAATCTGCATATAAGCCAGGATAAGACAAAAAATCACTGTGGCCTGAATAGCCTGTGCTGCTGGAATAAAGGATAGGCAGGCAGAAAAAGGTCGCAGGAGCCCAGGCAAGGGGCCTGGCAGTTTGTGCACAGGAGAGGAGAAAATGGGAGAGTACCTAGGCCACACCTTCCCTCAGAGTAATCAAGAGAAGAAACTGTTGGGAGACACAGGGATTCAATACTTTATAAAGACCTCTAGCTGCTAGAACTCAGATTCTCTCTGTTGTACAGGGCACTCAGTTTGTGGGCATGGGGGGGCGGAGAAGCCCTGGCAAACTATTACAAGGCTCTCCACGACCCGTCCCCTTTATGTCCTTGAATGAATCTCTGATTACTCTCTTCCTTGTTCACTCATCTCAGCACAGCTGGCTTCCTCCTGTCTCACAGATTAACCAGATAAAACCTGACCCTGGGACTTGGCAGGCTGTCCCTCTGCTTGGAAACTTCTTCCCCTAGACCTGACTCCCTCCCCTACTCCCTCACCTCCTTCAAGTTTTCACATGCACCTCACCTTCTCGAGAAGGCTTTTGCTGACTTTGTCAAACACAGAACCTTCCTCCACTTTAACTTTCTGATTCTTCTTACCCAGCTGGGCTCATCCAGAGGTATCTGCCTCATTCTATATTCTACACTGTCTCTTCTTTGTCTTCCCCATTAGAAGTTACTCCCATAATGTGAGAGATTTGGGGTCATTTTTGCTCATTGATTTGTGTCATTGTCAGTGTCAAGTATCTAGTACCATAAGTGATACAGGACTTCAAAACCTTATGAAATCAACAAGTTACCATGATGCCTTTTGTTGTCTTCCAAATATCTGTAGATAACTTTGGACACAGTAACAAACAGAACAGAATAGAATAGAAACAATAAAAACAAAACGAATGCAATAAAGGACTTCAAAACAAGCCAATAGTAAATCCAAAATGGCTACCATAATATGTCTTGCTATCTTTCAAATAGCTGCTCATGCCATCAGATTTAACATAATCAAAACAAAACAGAACAAAACCCAACCCGACAAAACAAAATGATATGGTTTCCGGGCAGGGTTTGCTTCCTGGTGAGGCCTTGTTCTTTCCCGCCACAGTCCACAAATGACTCTGACTCTCAGAGAGAGGCTTAGGTGTGGCTGTCCCCACTCCTGCAATAACCCACGCATGGTACTGGTTTCCAGGTGGGGATCGCCTCTTGGTGAGGCCTGGATCTGTCCCCTCTTAGTCCACGAATGGTGCTGACTCATGGAGAGAGGCTTGGGTCTGGGTCACCAATTCAGTTTTTATTCCTTGTTTCTGCTTTCTTCAGCCCTTTTTTGTGAATAGTACCAATGTTCTCTGCTCAACCTCAGTGGATTCATGAATTGCTAATAAAAGGCAATTATCTCTTTGAAAAAAAAAAGTATCTAGTACCGTGTGACACACAGAAGGCACTCAGTGATCGGTGCACAGATGATGGATACTGTATTGCTGATGCATGGTGTGTGTGTGTGTGTGTGTTGTGTTGTGTCAGTGCTGACTGCATGTCCGCTCCATGCTATGCACTACTTGAAAGCTGATGGAAAGCCCTCAATAGCCCTATGGGATAAGAACTGCATGGCCTCATTTTATAATCAGTGCGCAAGCTACAATGCACAGAAGTTAAGGTCTTCACTCACCCTATTTCTGTCAGCAGGAATGTTGGAGTCCATAATCACATCCTAGGTATTCTCATCCCAGTATCACACTGGCTACTTGCTGGGCAGTGGTAGGGACTCTGTCTAGTAGAGTGTCCTTTGCCCAGTTCCCTAGGAATAAGGTGGTAGGCCAGGGCAGCTTTTGCCCCACTGCTTGAGGAAAATGCTTTTGGAGTGAGAGAACTGATCCACAGCTGGCCACTGCCCAGCCTTGGCTCCATGGTGATCAGCAGGAACCAGATCACCCTGGACTTGCTACTCACACGTGTGCCTCAAAGGGCAGAGAAAGGGAAGACGAGAGAGGGCAGTAAATGAGGGCAGGGACAGACAGGTTATTGAAATTCTAGACTCATCAGGAGCCAACTGGGCCGAGAGGCCAGTGTTACTGGCTGTGCTCAGTGAGCACCCAGTGGGCAGCAATCCCATTGCCCAGTTCTTCTGTGGCGGGGGTTGAAGGGCAGACTGTAACTCTGTAGTTGTATTGTGATGTCTAAGGAGGAAACAAGAGCAGCTGATCCAGCCTGGGTCGGGAGTGCCCACGTGCGCACAGATCAGCCTTTGTGTCCTCAGCCCAGACAACAGGCCACATTCTTCCCCCACCTCGGTGACGTCCTTCACAGACATGTCCCCAGAGCACATTGTCAAAGGATTAAATGGCTATGGATCAGATGACGTGGCTCTCTCTCTGGTACCCACTCTGCCTGACCTGTGCCTCCTCTCATCTTTGAGCAGAGTGGGTGGCTGGCCCCAGCTCTGCTCATGGGTGTACAGGGGTCCCTGGACAGCTGTGAGCCTCAGAAATCTCAAATATGAGAATTTCAGATCATAAGAGGAGGGCAGGCCCTGGGATTTAGTCCAGTTCACACATCTTTCTGGAGGTGATGAATAGTGATAGAATTATTCCTGGAGTCCCACAGTCCCATCCCAAAGCAGTGTCCTTTCTAGTGGGACAACTAAGCTGCCCCTGAGGCTGACTGTGATAACAGCCCCACCATGGTGCCTAGATCACCCCTGAGAGAAGCCTGGTGAGATGGATTCCACATGGAGGCAGAACCAACTTTCACTCTGGATAGTTACCAAAGCAAATGGTTTTACTTGCCCAAGCTGAATGTAGCAGACAGGACACATCCCAGGAGGTCACTTGCTGTCACACTTAGCCACACTGGGGGGGCCTAAGGGATCTGTTACTTAAGTGCATCTTTCCTCAGATGTGGAAACAGCAGCCCGTGAACACTCACAATGACAGACTTCCCAGGGTTACACTTTCAGAGTGGGAAAACCTACTTCTCCTCCCAAGCACAAGAACTATAAGCCACAAGATCTGGAAAGAAGATCGATCCCCTGTAACTCTTCAAGTTCTCACCATAGGATGGGGCTTATGGTCCCTGCCTTTTACCTCTCAGTGACTACTCTAAAGGTTAAGTTAAATAGTACATAAAAACACAGTGACAATGATGACGATGACTACAGTCATTCGTACTACTGTGAATACTGCTGTCGTACTGCTGCCGCCATTACTGCTGCTGCTGCCACCGGCACCAGCGTCAAGAACCAAACCGCTGCTAGATGGACAAAGAGCATTTCACTGATTTCCAGTATCTTCAAGTAGAAAGATCCTTTATGCTTTGCTCTTGCTAATGTGGACCTGCAACATGAAATAAATTTTATTTGGCTTCCATGGGTCAAAAAATACATAGCAGCATAAAGTTAGTTTTTTAATATATTATTTATAGTATTGTATTGACCACAATAGTGTTTAAATGCATTTAAAAGTAGCCTTACAACTAGAGTATATTTTCTTTTCTATAAAATATGCTGGTACCTTTATGGATTTGCAGGTCTCCTGCTATAATTCTAAGGCCTTTCATTTAAAATTTAAGACTCCAAATAGCCCTCTAAAGTGATCAGTAGTCTCATTTGACAGATGAAAACAATGAAGATTGATAAGATTACATACCTTGTAAATGATGAAGCCAAGATAAGATAACAAACGTTCTGAGTCCAAATTTTGTGTTCTTGCCAGTGCACCCGGCTGATTGTCTTCCAAGCCTATCAAGAGATAGGCAGTTTAAACTACAGTTTGGTTATTATTCTCTAACACCCAACTCTAAAAAAATAAGTGAGATACATTTATTATCAGTAATCTCTTTGTTTTATTTTAAATGAGAATACATTAAAATTGCCTCTATTTTTAGTGCAGAGGTCAATAGATTTTAGTGCATGTATAGACTCATGCTGGTATTTTCACAAGAAAAACACAGAATAGCTCCATCATCCCAGATAAACTCTCTCACACCAACTGACTTCTAATCCCTGAGTCTGTACTTCATCTCCATGATGATTTTTAACAGAACATCCCGTAAATGGATTCAATATGTAATATTTTTACTAAAGTAACTTACATTTGGAGGTAAAATATTTTCATGAATTGGTAAAGAATGATATAAAGATTCTGTGTACTCACTACCCAATTTTCCTTAGTGGTAGTATCTTGCAGAACTACTGAATCAGGAAGAGAACTTTTCCAATACCACAAGGATCCCTCACGCTGCCCTTTTACATCCATACTCCCTTCCATTGCACCCCATCCACTCCTTAATTCCTGGAAACTGCTAATATATTCTCCATTTCTAAAATTTTGTCATTTCAATAATGTTGTATTTAAGGATTTTAGTGTATGTAACTTTTGTGATTGGCTCTTTTTTCATTGAGCATAATTCTCTGGAAATACATCCAAGTTATTGTATATGTTCATTGGTCATTCCTTCCTACTGTTGGGATGGTATGGGTGTGACACAATTTATTTAACCATTAATCCACTGAGAGACATCTGGCTTGTTTCCAGGTTTAAGTTATTATCAATAAAGCTTCTATAAGCATTACTATATTTCTCCTCATTTTTCCGGGATAAGTGCCCTGTAGTGTAATTTCTGGGTTAAATAGTAATTGCATGTTTAGTTTTTCAAGAAACTGCCAAGTTACTTTTGGAGTAGCTGTAACGTTTTACATTCCCACTAACAATATCTGAGTATCCAGTTTCTTCATATCGTCACCAGCATTTGGTGGTGTCATTTTTTCAAAAGTTGTTCTGGTAAGTGTATGGCAATATCTCACTGTGGTTTTTATGTTCCCTATTCCCATGGCTCATAACGTTGTATTCAACATTTTATGCTATTTACCATCTTTATATCTTCTTCAGTGAAACATCTACTTGTGTCTTGCCCATGTCTGATTGGATTATATGCTTTCTTCCTGTTGAGTTCTGAGAGATCTTTATATATTCTATGTACAAGTTCATTGTTGGAGGCATATCCTGCAGGTATTTTCTGTCATTCTAAGGCTTGTCATTTTATCCTCTGAATAGGGGCTTTTGCAGAGCTAACTTTGTTTTTCATTTTTTTAAAATTTTATTTTAAAGATAGTAAAATCCAGCAAAACAAAACAGAACAGAGTCAATCAAAACAAAGTGGTAGAATTGGTACAGAACTTCAAAGTAGGATACTAGGAAAACAATAGCTATTATAGTATATCTTGTTATCTTCACAATAGTTGTCCATTCCATCAGGTATAGCAAAATCAAACCAAAAACAAAACAGAAGAAAGCCAATCAAAACAGAATATTGATTAAAGCAAAACAGTGAGAACAACATTGGGCCTCAAAGACAAGACAGAAGGGAATCCCCCATATTTGCTACATTGCGTACTGTCATCCTCCCAAGAGATGCTTAGACTGCTGGCCCCAGGCCTGCAAAATCAACCAAACAACACAAGTATTTAGTTGCTTTATGTACTTTAGTTGTTATCAAGTTAGCCAGTCCTCCGAACCAGCAGGTTGCTTATGGGGTGGTGTTGATTCTCAACCCAAGTGCCGGTAATCTCAAGGGAAGTGCTAACTTTTCTCTTCCTGGAACCCACTGCTCCTCTTACCAGGAAGGCTGGCTAGTTGTCTTCTGGTTGGATCCTCCCTGACCCAGCATGGCAGGTTCTCAGCTGGAGCTGCTCTTTCTCTTCCTTATTTTTCATTTTTATCAAGTTCTATTTATCAGTTTTTCCTTTCATGGATCATACTTTTGGTATCAAGTCTAAAACCTCTTTGCCTTGACTTATATATTAAAGACTTTTCTCCTAGCTTTTCGATAAAAGTTTTATATTTTATATTTTACATGTCTGTGATTCATTATGAGTTTTTACTTGTTCTAAGGGGTTGTGTGTGTGTGTGTGTGTGTGTGTGTTTGAGACAGGGTCTTTCTATGTAGTTCAGGTTGATCTTAAACTCACTATGTCACTATGTAGTCCAATCTGGTCTTGAGCTCAGGGTGATCCTCCTGCCTCAGCCTCCTGAGTGATGGGATTACAGATGTGTACCAATGTGTTTGGTCTATTTGGAGTTAATTTTTGCATGAAACATGATGCTAGGACCCAGGTTAATTAGTTTGCTTGTTTAATTTTGCCTATCCATGTCCACTTGTGCCAGTGTCACTCAATGAAAAGACTGCACTTCATGTGTTGAACTTCCCTTATACTATCGTGGAAATTAGCTGGGTATTGATCTATCCAGCCTAGTAAAGTTAGAGAGACAAAAAGCAGAATCATGTTGGATCTAAGCCTACTGTGACAGGATGGGTTTGGGGAGAAATAGAGGTCAGAGTTTTTTGGGGGGCTGATAACAAAGGTCTGTGATTGTGGCAGTACAACTCTGCAAATATACTAAAAACCACTGAATTTTACACTTTAAGTAAGAGAATTGTGCAGTGTGTGAGTTATTTCCCAGCACAGTTGCTACTAACATATATCAGTTGGGCATATTTGTGCAGGTCTATTTCTGAGTTCTCTGATCTGTTCCAATGGATTATGTGTTTCCTCCTCTGCCTATACTACACAGTATTTGTCACTTCAATACATTCTACAGTTCAGTTACTTTTCACTTTATTTTTCTTTTCAATACTTGGGTTTCTCTTCAGTGTAAATCTTCAAAATTATTTTGACTAGTTTAATTCATTTTCCTTTCCACATTGATTTTATTATTTACTCTGGGGTTTTTTTGATACAAGGTCTCACTATGCAGTTCAGGTTGGCCTTGAACTTGCAGCAATCCTCCTGCTTCAGCCTTACAAGTGCTTGGATTACAGGCATGTGCACCACATCTGGATCCCACATAGATCTTAGAATACTCATGTCTACATCTGGAAAAATTCTTTCAGGTATTTTGATATTTATTATATTAATTTATACCAATTTGGAGAAAAGTGACCTCTTTATTCTATTGAATCTGCAAGTTCATGAACAAAGTGTGTTTTTGCATTTACTTAGATCTTGTGTGATTTCTTTCATCCATATAATGAAGTTTTATGATTACAAGTTCTAAAATATATCTCATTAAATTTACATCTAAGTATTTTTTCTTCTTGAAGGAATTATAAATAGCATTATATTTCTAATTTCAGTATCGAAGTCTCCATCACTAGTATATAGATGCATAATTAAGTTTTGTATTTTTACTTTATATCCTTTGGCCTTTCTAAACTTACTTATTAATTTTGAATGTGTTTTTCTGTTTGCATATTTGAAGTTCTATGTAGAAAACTATGTCATCTGAACATATGGACAATTTCTGATCTGCATACTTTTATTTGCCTGATTAAATTGGCTAAAACTTTCAACACTTCTGGCATCCTTGTTTTCTTCCTGATATTAGGGAAAGAACATTCACAACTAAGAACATTTTACAACTAAGTATAATGTTAGCTGGAGGACTTTTCTTGTAGATGCCCTTATTAAGGTGAAGACATTTCTCTCCATTAGTGTTTCAACGGTTTTTCTAAAAAATCAAATATAGGTGTTGAATTTTGTTGAGCTTTTTTTTACATCAATCAATAAAAGCTCATGAGATTTCTTCTTTCTTAAATTAGTTATTATGCTAGGTTACACTGATTGTACCACCCATATGTCACTGGAATAAAATCGAATTGATCATGCTTTATAATTACTTTCATATATTGCTGCTTTCTATTTCCTACTATTTTCTTAGAGGCACTATTGTATCATGAGAGGTATTGTTTTGTAATTTTCTTTTTTGTATGTGCTGTGTTTTTTAGATTTTTTAGATTTTGTGTGCGCTGTGTTTTTTTGATGCCAAGATAACACTACCTCTATAAAATGAATCGGAAGTGCTTCTTTCTATTTTATTCTATGGAAAAGGATAGATTGGAGTTAGTTCTTCCTTAAACATTTGGTGAAATTCTCAAAGGTTCATCTGTGCCTGGAGAACTTTTGGAGGGTTTGTTTGTTTGGTTTGCTTTGCTTTTATTTACTTAATAGTTTTGGACTATTCCAAATAATCTATTTCAGTTTGGGTGAGTTGTGGTAGGTTGTGTTTTCCAGCAAATGTAGGCACTTTGTCTAACTTGCCAAGTTCATGTATGTAGAGTTGTTCGGAATATGCCCTCTGTTATCGTTTGATATTTGCATGGTCTGTAGTTCTAGTCCCTGTTTTATATCTAATATGAGTAATTTGTGCTTTCTCTCCATTATTTTTTTAAATCAGTATTGCTAAAGTTTTGTCAGTTTGATTGTTCTTTTCCAAGAATCAAATCTTAGCTTCACTGGTTTCCTCTACTGTTTACCATTCTTAAATTTCATTGATATCTGCTACCTTTATTTCCTCCCTTCTGCTAGTTTGAAGTTTATTTTATTTTTCTGTTTCCATGTCCCTAAGATAGGAGCCTAAGAGACTTTTTCCTGTTTTTAAAGGTTTTTTTTTTTTTTTTTTTTTTGTCTTTTTGAGACAGAATCTTGCTATGCATTTCAGGCCAGACTTGAGCTCACTTTGTAGCTCAGCCTGGTCTTGAACTAGTAACAATCCACCTGTTTCAGCCTCCCAAGTGCTGGGATTATAGGAGTGTGCCACCACATCCAGCTTCCTCTTTTTAAAATATATTTTATTAATGCCTATTAATTTTATAAAATATCAGGCTTCAATATGATATTTTCATATATATAATATATATTTTGATCATCTCTATCCCTCTTATAACTCTCCTTGACACCCACTCCGTCCTCTCCCTTATTCCTTTCTCTTGTCTAATAATGACCTCCCTTTTACTTTCATGTCATCTTTTTTAGATTCCACATATTAAGGAAAACCTGCATTATGTAACTTTCTGAGTCCGGCTTATTTTGCTTAACATGATGATCTCCAATTCCATCCATTTTCCTAAAATTGACATAATTTCATTTATCTTTACAGCTGAGAAGTATTCCATTGTGAATATATAACATTTCTTTAAACAGTCCTCTGTTGACAAGTACTAAATTGGCTCCATATTTTGGTTATTGAACTGTGCCACAATAAACATGAGTACGCAGATGTCCCTATAATATGCTGACTACTTCCAAGAAGTCATATAACTGGGTTATGGTGTAGTTGTATTCTTTGGTTTTTTAGGACTCTCTGTCATGATTTTTATTGTACCTGTACTAACTTACATTCCCACCAACAGTGTAGGAGTGTTCCTTTTACCCAACATGCTCACAGTATATATTAATTTTTGTATTCTTGATGATAATCATTCTTACTGAGGTGAGATGGAATCTCAGTGTAGTTTTGATTTGCATTTCTCTAGAGGCTAAAAATGATGAGCATTTTTCTATATACTTGTTGGCCATTTATACTTCTTCTAAGAAGTGTCTATTCAGTGCATTTGCCCATTTATCAGTTGAGTTATTTGAGGTTCTGGTGCTGTTATTTTTTAAATTTGTTCTCTATATATTCTAGATATTAATCCTCTGTTCAAGGAATACCTGGCAAAGATTTTCTCCCATTCTGTAGATTGTCTCTTGGTTTTTCCTTGCTACTGGTTTTTCCTTGCTGTGTAGAAATTTTTTAATTTAACGTAGTTTTATTTGTTGATTGTTGTTTTTTCCTGTGCTGTTGGAATCTTATTAAGTCTTTGACCATGCCTAGGTCCTTGAGTGCTTTCCCTGGGTTCTTTTTTAGTAGTTTCAAAGTTTCAGGTCTTAAGTAATTGATTCATTTTTTATTGACTTTTATACAAGGTGAGAGATAGGGATCAGTTTTAATCTTCTACAAGTGGACATCCAGTTTTCCCACCACCATTTGTTAAAGAGGTTGTCTTTTCTCCAATGTGTGTTTTTATTTATCTTTTTATTTTAAAGAGTATGTAACAGAATAAAACCAATCAAAACAAACCAATGTAAAAGATACAGGATTTTAAAACATTATGAAATTAACAGTAGTTACCATAATGCCTTTTGATGTCTTCAAAATAGCTGCAGAGAACTTTAGACATAGTAAAAATCAAACAGAACAGAATAGAATAGAAACAATAAAAACAAAATGAATGTGATAAAGGACTTCAAAACAAGCCAGTAGTAAATCCAAAATTGCTACCATAATATATCTTGCTATCCTTGAAATAGCTTCTCCTGCCATTGGATTTAATATAATCAAACAAAACTAAAAAGAATAAAATGCAACCCAACAAAACAATGGAAATGGTATAGGACCTCAAAACAAGACCATAGGGAATCAACAATGACAGCAACCCTCAGAAGATTTCCCTCTAGATGACACACTGCTTAGCGATATCCTCTGAACCTGTGATCAGACCACTGGCCCTATACCTGCAATGTTAGTGAAACACCAAAGCACCGCAGGCATCCAATTGCATTTCACCTCGATAGTTATCTTCACAACCCATGTTTCTCCAGATAAGCCGGTCACATATGGGGTGGGGTAGGGGATTGGTTCTTCTTGTTTGCCAGCCTACTTGCCAAAAGGAGCTGGGGTCTGGTTGTTCCCAATCCAGCCACAGCCTGCGCATGGAACTGGCTCCCAGACTGGGCTTGTTTGCTGCTGTGGCCATTGTTCTATCCCAAAGTGTGTTTTTAGTTCCCTTATCAAGGATCAGATGGCTACAGTCATGTACGTTTGTTTCTGCACCCTCTGTTCCATGGTCTATGTGTCTATTTTTGTGCCATTACAGTGCTGTCTTTTGCACTATGACTTTGTCATATAATTTGAAATCAGATATTGTGGTTCCTCTAGTCTTACTCTCTTTGCTTTGGGTTGCTTTGTTTATTCTGGGTCTTTTTGCTTTTGTATAATTTTTAGTATTGTTTCTTATAGTTCTTGGTTTTTTATTTTTGTTTTGTGACAGGGTCTCGCTATGTAGTGTAGGCAGGCCTCAAAGTTGCAGTGATCCTCCTGCCTCAGCCTCCTGAGTACTGGGATTATAGGCCTGCACCACCACACCTGGCTTGTTTCTTATAGTTCCATGAAGAAAGTCATTGGAATTTTGATGAGGACTGCATTGAATCTGCAGATTCCTTTTGGTAATATGACTATTTTATAACAATATTAACTCTGCCAATCCATGAGTATGGGAAGTCTTTCCATCTTCTACTGTCTACTTCAATTTCTTTCTTCAGTGTTCTGTAATTTTCATTGTGTAGAGCTTTCATTTCTGTGGTTAGGTTAATTCTTAGGTTATTTTTTATTTTTCATTTATTTATTTTTGTGGCACAGGGGATCAAACTCACAACCTCACACTTGCCAGACAGGCACTTAAGCCACTGAGCCAAACCCCCAGCCCTAGTTTTTTTGAGGCAGGGTTGCACTATGTAGCTCAGGCCAGCCTTGCGCTTGTGTTGTAGCCCAAGCCGGCCTCAAACTCACAACGCTCCTCCTACCTCAGCCTCCAGAGTGCTGGGATTAAAGGCCTGTGCCAGCACGCCCAGCTATTCTTAGTTTATCTATTGTTATGGTTGATACACTATGTCAATTTGAAAAGTCTAGAAGCTTAATTAAGTAACTCAGCAGCTCTACATCCTGGGGTATAGAGGAGAAGCTCTTACTGCTCTAGGATGTTAATCAATGTGTCAATTTGAGAATGTTAAAAGTTTAAATGATTCAGCAGGGAGCCAGAGTCCTTGCTTTGTAAACATCCTCAGCCTGTGCAAGAAGAGTGCAAAGAGATGGTATGAGTGCTACCTTCCCCACTGCCCCAGCGTAGCCTGCTAACAATATAAGCGAGGGTAACAGGGTTGTTCTTCCCTACTTTTGCTCGTGTTGCTTTTCTGTTTTTTGCCACCTTGAAGTGTTGTCCCTGTGCCATGCCACCCTACCTTGGAGTTAGCTGATTATGGACTAGAACCTTCACAAACTGTGAGCTAAATAAACCTTTCCTTTCTTAATTTTGGGCTTTGGGTATTTTGTCTCAGCAATGAGAGAAAAGTAGCAAAGACATTTATTTATTTATAAGATATTGTGAATGGATTTATTTTTTCTGATTTCTTTTTTTTAGCTACTTCATTTCTGGTGTTTAGAAAAGTTATTGTTTCTTAAAGTTCTGCTACTTTGCTAAACTTGTTAATTAATTTTAAAATTCTTTTGGTGGAATCTTTTTTTTTAATTTTAGTACTGGAAATTGAACACAGATCTTCACACTGAGCTACATCTTTAGCCTTTCCTTATTTTATTTTATTTTATTTTATTTTATTTTATTTTATTTTATTTTATCTTGAGACAGGGTCTCATTAAGTCACTAAATTGCCCAGACCAGGCTTGAAATTTCCATCCTTCGGCCTTGTCCTCCCAGAGTTCTAGGATTATACTTACACACTTGTATCAGCCTGGAGGAGTCCTTATGATTTTTCAGATATAGGAATTTGCCATCCATGAGAAAAGTAATTAGACTTCTGCTTTTTCCTATTTGTATCCCTTCTATGTCTTTATCTTGTAGCTAAACTTTCAAGTACTAGACTACATAGGAGTGATGAGATTAGACAGCCTTCTCTCATTTCTAATTTTATAGGAAAGTCTCTCAGTTTTTCCCCACTGAAAGTAATGCTGGCTATGGGTTGGTCACATGTATCCTTTACTATATTGAGACATGATCCTTTGATACCTAGATTCTTAAGGGCTTTTATCATGAAGGAATGTTGAATTTTGTCAAGGATTTTTTCTGTGTCAATTGAGATGTTCATGTGATTTTTATCCTTGATTCTACTTATGTAGTGTATTACATTTATTACACATACTGAACCATCCTTGCATCCCTGGAATGAAACCAATTTGACCATGGTGCATGATCTTTATGGTGCATTGTTGAATTCAGTTTGTAATTTACTAAGAATTTTTATGTCTGTGTTCATTAAGTGTATTTGTCTAATTTTTTAAAAAAATTTTTTTGAAGAGAATAAAACCAAATGAAATAAAACAGAATACAGTCAATCAAAACAAAACAATAAACATGGTGACTGACTTCAAAAACAGATAAAAGGAAATCAATACTGGCTACCATAATGCCTCTTGTTATCTTCAGAATAACTGTCTATATGATCAGGCATAATAAAATCAAAGAAAATAATACAGAATAAAACCAATAAAAACAAAACAATGGATGTAATACAGGACTTCAAAACAATAGTAAAACAACGGTGGTTACCATAATGTCGCTTGTTATCTTCTAAGTAGTTTCCTATATCTTCAGACATAATACAATAAAAAAAACAAAATAAAACAAAATCACTCAAAGCAAAACAATGAAAGGAATACAAGATATAGAAAAACAAAACAATGAAAGCAAAACAAAACAATGAAAGCAAAACAAGATATAGGAAATCAATAATGGCTACCATAATATATTTTGCTATCTTTGAAATAGCTGTCCATGCCATCAAATATAATAAAATTAGACAAACCAAAACAGAAGAAAACCAAACTAAACAGAACAATGAAAACAATACAGGGCTCAAATCACGATAATAGATTAATAATGGCCACTGCCTTCCCTTTTTAGACATATCCTCCCCTTTCACTTTCACAATATGTATTGTGTATTTTGGATCCCACTAACTCCTTTAGTTTTTTATACTAGGGAGACAACATGATATTCACCCATGTAACTTTGAATCATTTCATCTCTGTGCTTGATCTTAAATTGTACCCATTTACCTACAAGAGCCTTGAGGTTATCTTTCTTTATAGCAGATTAGCTTTCCATTGTATAAAAATGCCATATCTTTCTTGTCCACTACGCAGCTAATGGGCAAGCTACCCCCACTTCCTTCTGGTTCCCTGTCACATAGAGTATTGTTGTCTCTCCTTTGACTCTCAGTCTATGAACCCCCTTTGGAGTTAAATGTGCTTCTTATATAAAGCATATTGATGGATCTTGTCTCCTGATCCACTGTGCCTGTGTTTCTTTTTATTGGTGAATTGAGGCCATCTACATTAATGGTTATGGCCAACATGCACTGCCTCATCTCTGCCATGCTATCTTTCTGCCATTGGCTGCCTACTTTTCCTCTCCATTCAATTGTCTGCCCCCCTCAGTGATACCCCTTGGCTGCTGTTCCTGGAGCTATGGTACTTTTTCTCTCTCTCTCAAATGTCCTTCTGTATTCTTTGTAGGGCTGGTTTGGTGGTCACGAATTCCTTCAGTTGTTCTTTGTCATGGAAATATCTTGTTTCTCCATCAATTTTGAAAGATAGCTCTGCAGGGTACATCAATCTGGGTTGGAAGTTGTTTTGTTTCAGGACTTGAAATACTTCACTCCAAGCTCTTCTTGACCTGATGGTTTGTGTTGAGAAGTCTGTCATGATTCTGATGGGTTTTCCTTTATAGGTGTTCCGTTTCTTTTCTCTAACAGCTTTTAATATTCTGTTCTTGTGTTGAATTTCTGGGATATTGATTATTATATGTCTGGGTGTAGAATTATTTTGGCTATGGCTAGCTAGAGTTCTATATGCTTCACTTATCTGAATGTCACTTCCTTTTCCCATGCTTGGGAAGTGTTCTAATCTTATTTCTGCTTTTTCACTCTACCTATTAATCTTAAGTATTGTTCCTTTGGGTTGTCTTGCAGCCATTGAATTGCTACTACCAGGTTCCTTGTTATTTTTAAAAGATCTTTCCTTTCATGTTCGCAAGCTGCAAACCTGTCTTCAAGGATTGAAAGTCTATCTTCAGTTTCTTTCAAGTGGTTTTGCCAACTTTCAATGGGGTTTTTAATTTGCTGGATATTTCTTTGAATCTGTTTCATGTATTCTGAATCTTTTTTGTATTGTTCACTCAAGGTTTCCCTCATTTTCCTATGCTCCTCCATTTTTTTATCTATGTCTTCTTTAGAGATGTTTAGCAATTCTTTTATTATGTTTTTCATTTCTTTTTTACCCAAGTTAGTATTTCTGTCCTAACTATACCCTCATAAGTTGTTTCTTTACTTCAGTTGCCATCACTTCAGAAACTTCAGGTGTGTGAGTCCCAGTCTCTTCTGTGTTTACATCTCCTGGACTTGTTCTGCTTCAGTTGGAGGCCAGAGACTGCCTTTTGCTTCTTTGTCTTGACATATTTCTGGGGTCTTCTGGACAAGTGTGTACTGGGGTCCCGGGCACTTCCTGCATTGGCTACAATTTCTCTGAAGTGAGACTGTTTGCTACTTCTAGCCAGTGCTGGCTACAGGCATCTGATAGTGGCCACTGGGCACACTGGTGCAGAGCTGTCTGCTGTTTTTCCCAGCCTAGATTGGCTTCCTGATGGCTGGTGGAGTGTGCGCGGGAGTGGGGCTGACAACCACCTGTGGACCTGGACTGGTCACCAGCAGGGATCCTCCACTACTGCCCTTGGAGTGTGCATGGGAACAGGGCCAGCTGCCACCTCCAGACAGAGCTGGCTACCTGCAGGGAACCTCTGTGATGGCCGCTAGAATGCATGCAGGGGCAGGGCTCAGTCTGAGCAATTTCCATGGGTCTGTGCACAGCTAGGAGCTGCTAAAGGATGCCCATGGCAGTTCTGGTTCCAGGCTTGTTCAGCCAAACTCCAAAATGGTTCCCAGCCAATCACTCTCTCCCACGGGAGGACCGAGTCCTCTGCACTCACTGCCAGCCAGTGTAGTCTTCCAGGTCCGCCACTCCCCTCCACTGCCACTTCCCCTCCAATACTGTGTCTCTCTGCAGAGGCCTCCAGGGTCACCAGCCACCATGTCACCTTGATGTGTGTCCCCAGGTTCCAACAGTGCCTCTTGCACAGTGGGTCTGGCTCCAGGTGAAGGCACTAGCAGCTACCACCTTCTTCTTTGTTTTAATTTTTCTTTTTACTCATTCTGTGGGATTCGGTTCTCACTTTAGATTCTTTCTGGGTCCAGGGGATGCACTTCCTTCCTTTTTGTCTTCCCTATGAGGCTATATTCCAGCATCTGGACTGTATTTCTCAGAGAGGCTGTTTATTTTGCTGCTTACTGTTACACCATCTTCCTGGAAGCCTCTATTTGTCTAATTTGTATGTATGTGTTTGTTATTGTCCAGATTTAATATCGGGACATATTGGCCTTGTGGAATAAGTTGAAACTGTGTCTTCCTTTTCTATTTCATAGTACAGTGTGAGGATAATTGGTGTGAGTTATTTAAATGTCCTGTAAAATGCAGCAGTGAACCCATATGATCCTGGACTTATCTTTGTTAAGAGATTTTTTATATTACATCAATCTCATTGCTTATGATTGATCTGCTTAGGTTTTCTATATCTACTTGGTTCAATTTTGATAGGTTATATGTCTAGAAATTTATCCATTTCTTCAAAGTTCTCCAGTTATTGGAATATATGTTTTCAAAATAGTGCCTAGTGATTATCAGAATTTTACAAGTGTCTGTTGTAGCATTCCATTTTTCATTTCTTAATTACATTGATTTAATCTTCTCTTTCTTTCTTTGGATTAGGTTGGATAAGAGCTTATTAATCTTATTTATCTTCTTAGAAAACAAGCTGTTTGCTTCACGGATTTTGTGTATTGTTATTTTATCTTCTGTTTTATTAATTTTAGCTCAGATCTTCATTATTTTCCTCCTTTTGGGTTTGATTTTGATTCATTCTTGTTTTTCCAAGACTTTTAGGTGTACATTATGTGTACAAAGATATACTATTTACTTGAGATTCCTCTGATTTTGATGTAGGCACTCATAACTATAAATTTTCTTTTTAGAACTGTCTTTCCCATATACTAGAGTCTAGTATGTTGTTTTCCCATTTTTATTTGACTCAGGAATTTTTCGATTACCTCTGAATTTTTCAGTGTTCCACTGATCATTCAAAAGTGAATTAGTCTATCTCATGCATTTACATAGTTTCTGTAAATTCTCTTGTTGGTTTCTATTTTCATTCCATTATGAACTGATAAAATGTAAAGAATTATTTCACTTTTTTACTTGGTGAAACTTGCTAAAAGGCCTAAAGCATGACCTATGTTGGAAAATGTTTCATGATCTCTGAAAAGAATGAGTATTGTGTAGGTGTTGAGAAGACTATTCTGTAGGTATCTATTAAGTCCATTTGATCTATGGTGTGGTTTAGCTTTGATTTTGTTGTTGTTGATTTTTTGGGGGGGAATCTGGATGATCTATCTTTTGATGAAATTGGAGTATTGTAGTCACTCACTATTACTGGACTGTGACCTATGTGTCTCTTTATGGTGAGTAGTGCCCATTTTACACTGATTGTCTTAGTTATTTCCTTGTTGCTGAGACACGACAGTCTACACCCATAAGTTAAAGGAGGAAAGGTTTACCTCACCTCACAGTTTGTAGAGGTTTCAATCCATCATCAGCTGGCTCCAGTGCAGGGTGGCATGGCAAAGGGGCATCTCAGAGGAGAAATAGCCCATGGCATCACAAGTCAGTGAGCATGCCCTTCCCTTTTATCCCATTCAAGCTACAAACTTTTGGATGGTGCCACCCACACCCAGAGTGGGACTTCTATCTTCAGTAAATCTACTGAGCCACACCCAGAACTATGCTAATTCCAATCAGTGGACTAATTTAGTACCATGCACCCTTAATACCAGTATCACAGATCCTATATCTAGCCAGTTCTGGAAAGCCCCACCTATGAGTGCATGAGGCTTTTGGGGGACATCTATATAAAAACCATCACGCTGATGTCCAGCCCATCTTTATTTACAATTGTTATATCTTTTTGGTAGATTCCTCCCTTTATCAGTATATCATGGCCTTCTTTATCTCTTCCGACTAGTTTTGTCTTAAAGTCTGCTTTATCAGATATGACCATAAATACTCCTTCTTGCTTTCAGATTCCATTTGCATAGAACATTGTTTTCAATCCATTCACTTTCAGTCTGTGTATGCCTTAACTAGTTAATTGTGTTTCTTGTATGTAGCAAAGAGTTTGACCTTGTCTTTTTAACCCACCTGCTAGTCTGTGTCTTTTAATAGGAAAAATAAAGTCACTTACATTCAGAGTTATTATAGAAAGACGTATATTAATACATGTCAGTTTATTGTTTTTATAGTATTTGATTCTTTCCAAATTTTATTAGCTTTGCTATTCTTCCACTTCTGAGTGTAGAGTTCCTTTGAGCATCTGGCAGTGTTGGCTTAGTCGTCATGACTGTCTTTAGTTTATTGGTTTAGTTACTTTTCTTGTTTTTGAGGCACAATACTGTATAGCCACAAGTTAAAGGAGGAAAGGTTCATTTTAGCTCACAGTTTCTAGAGGTTTCAGTCCATAATTAAGTGATTCCAAGGCAGGATGATACAACAGAGGGGCATCACAGAGAAGAAACTGTTCATGTCATATCAGGCAAGATAAAGTGGCATCCTTTTTTATGCTTTGTCTTTTATTCTATCCAGGCTACAAACCTCTTTGTCGGTCCCTCCCACACCCAGAGTAGGTCTTCCCATCATCACACCCAACCAATCATCAGACTGATCCACTTATCACATACCATTGATCCAGTATCAGATATCCATGATCCAGCCTCCTCACAAAAGCCTTACCAACTGAGTACATGAGGCTTCGTGAAGGGGCAGTGATCTAGATATACACCATAACATTTATTCTCATTTTGGAAGGTCTTCATTTTTTCTATTTGGAAGGATATCTTTGCTGGTTATAGTAATCTATATTGGCAGTTTTTTTCTTTCAGGGCTTGTAATATATCATTCATACCATCCTGGCCTTTAGAGAAGTCCATAGTTGTTCTGAAGGGTTCATCTATGTCAGTTGTCATTTCTCTCTTGCAGCTTTCAGTGTTCTTCCCTGCTCTGTATTCATTACATTTTATCTATAATGTGATATAGGGAGGTTTTATTCTGGTCATGCCTACTTGGAGTTCCAAATGCACGTTCCACCTGGATGCCCATACCTAAAATTTCCATTTGGTTTTTTTATACCTTCCTTATTTCTTTGTTGATACTCTATTTTTATTTGTCTGAAGCATGTTAATAATTGGTATTTTATATGGTTGCTTTAAAGTGCTTTTGGAGAATTCTAACATTTCTTTTCTCATCTTTGTGTTGACATCTATTAGAAACATTTTTTAAATTCAGTTTGAGACCTTCTTTGTTCTTGGTGTGATGAGTGATTTTCTGTAAAAACCAGGGTATTTGGAATATTTTTATGCTATTTGGGATCTTACTTAAATCTCCTGTTTTAGTTGGCTTTGTCTGACACTGTTGGTGCATGAAAAGTGGGAGGAGGGGTATGACTCTGTCCCAGTGTGGTAGTGATGTACTTGTAAATCCAAATTCTCCACTTGGCCTCCACTGACATCTGAGACTAAGGCTCATTATTATTGCTGGGTACAGTGGGAATTCCAAATCTTTACTGTGCCTCCACTGATACATTTCTGACTGGAAGCAGTGGAATTGCTTCACTACCGCTCCTTACATGGCTACCAGAGACACCATGGGGGTGGGTGACCTCTTTACCACTATGCATTGATGAAAGTTCTAACTCTGCTACTCCAGAGGAAGCATGGCAGCTTATAGAATGTGAGAGTTTAGCTTCGTTTCTGATGTGAAGGCTATAGTTTTTCCCTTGGTGTTTGTTTGCAGTTAAGCAATTAATTTCTAAAACTTTCCTGTCTGCCAAGATGCTCTTTCCCTAATAGATAAACTTTCTGTTAAACAGTTTCATTTTTATTTTCTTTACTACTAAGCCACTGACTTGTAATTTTTATTAAAATTAATTACCTATAAAAAAGTAATTTATAGTTTGGTCAACTTTTTTATAGCAGTTGAATTTTTACATAAAAATCTGCAAGACTTTAAAGAACAAATAAGACATTCAGTCATGAGTTTACACTTTAAAAATTCTATCAACTGCAACAAATAAGTAATGACTATATATCAATTTATGTTAGTCTTATGGTAAAGAATACACTTTCCATTTAAATACTTCTAACCATGCTTCTGTATGGCATAGATAACTTGTAGTGAGAGTTAGTGTATAATTTGTTCTTGATGAAAATAACACTAGACAGATGTTGCCTGATGCCTGAATAATGCTGAATGTGACAAAATCAACGAGACTTGCTGAGATATGTCTTCTTTTCTTGCCAGAACAACTATAAAGCGATGAAGTCCATAGTACAATAGAATATCTGCTTAAGGTAAAGTTATGTTCTATAAGGTAAAGTTTATCTTTAAGATATGAATTAAGATCTTTCAATCAAAGCACTTGGGAGCCTGAGGCAGGACAATTGCTGTGAGTTCAAGGTCATGCTAGGCTACAAAATGCTCTCAAGGCCAGCCTAAACTGCATAGTGAAGCCCTGTTGCAAAAAAAATTAGTATTTCAGTTGAGTGTGGATATTTTCTTTCTTGGAGCATCTGTCTATTTAAGTGATCCTATATTCTAATCATTGCTGAACCATTGCTTTTTCTTTTGCAATACTGCCCAGAAAATGCCCCTGTTGACTTGCTGGACTAAATGAATTGCTGTAGTTGTCAATTCTGTTATACTTGCACCATCGTTTGTTTGAGAACTGGAATCTGTCACTTGTCCTGTACTTAGTTCTCTTACGCAGCTTTAGAGACTTATCTAGCAGCTTCAACTCTGCAGTCACTGCCATCTTATGGCCCCAGTTTCTAGAGTTGTCAGTTTTCTTAGCATCTTTTATTGTATATATGAGGCAAAACAAAAGCCCAGAGTGTTTAAACCCTGGTTGTTCTTCTGTTCTTGACATCTGTAGCTGGTCTGCCTTCTCTCAACTCTTAGAGTTTTCTTGTGTTTACTTTATATATAACTTCCAGGCTACTTATCTGGAGAGAGGGGAAAAGTAGATTTACTCCACTTCCCTGGAATTATAAATCACTGTGTAGCCTTCAAGACTGGTTTTTTCAGCTCAGCAAAACGCCTTTGAGATACATGTGTATGGTTATGTGTGTGTCGGCACTGTATTCCTTTTCACTGCTAAGTATTTCATTATACATCCCAATTTATTTATAAATTCATATGTTAAAGAAAATTTTACTTGTTTCCAATTTGGAGGATTATGAACAGAGGTCTTATACATATCCTTATGCAGAACTTAGCATTTCATTTCTCTACAGCAATTACTCACAGTTACTGGTGTGTTAGATAAATGTCTGTCTAAACTTTCTAAGAAACTGCTATACTGTTTTCCAAAACAGCAATACCATTTGAATTCTCACTAGTGCACAATAGCTCTTGTTATTCTATGTTATTGTCTGTATTTGGCATTTTTATTATTTTTTATTTTAGCAATATTATTTAGTTATATGTGGCTTAATTTTTACTACTAATAAGTAGTGGATTAGTTTAATCCCTTTTCATGTGCTTTTTTTTTT